>KN484584.1:0-38680 GCA_000787095.1 Periophthalmodon schlosseri
AAAAATCTGTATCTAAAGTCATGTGATTTGACCATGAATTTAATCATCTCTAATATTTTGCTTTTGATTTTAACATGTACATTTCTCCAGATGGCTTCAGAATTCAGAATATGAGTGTGGGCGACAGTAGCTCAGTTGGTGTATATCCACTGACCTGCAGGTTGGCAGTGCCATTCCAGCTCCCACAGATGAATGCGGTCGTTGTCCAGTGTCTGTGTACACTGGTGTATATTAATGTGTGTGAACCCGCTAACCAAAAGGCTTCTGGTTGAATTCCGCCAGAAGTCAAATCTCCTAAAAACAAGATGCATTTTCAGAAACAAACTTGTCTTTTGTGTGCGAAAGTAAAACATTGTAATTTTAGTCCGCAGCGTTTTACCTGTTCCTGATCGCAGCTGGATTTGTGCGGAGTACCTCTTGAACTAAACTAGAGTCTTTAAAGGCCAAGCACCTTAATCACTGTAAAAATAGCTGCTTGGTTCACAAAGTTTATCTAGCCTATTCCATGTATCTGTTTTACAAGGGGCACAGAAATATTGTTAGTAATCATAACTTAACTGTAACTTTCTTGTTGAGCTTCTGCCACGTGCTTGTTATTGCTTTGCATGAAATGTTCCACAGTACAAGTAACGTATCTATCTGGCCCCAACAAGTAGGGTAGTCAAAAATATTGCAAATCTTATACTATTCGATATTCAATATTAAAACTAGTATCGAGACTAGATACTTATTTGAGCAGGTATCAATACTGAAAAGTCACATTCACAGGACAGAAATGAACCTTTCCTGAACAGCTTTAGAATGATCTTGAGCTGTATCAGAACAAGTATAAGACACATAGACTAGTACACGCCCATGGACCACTATGGAACCTACTGGACGACTGAGGGATTACACAGACATAAGGCCACATAGTGATATAAAAGAAAGTACGACCATTTAATGCTGAAAATCACATTCATTCTCTTGTCTAAAGAAAGAGTTTGTCATTATTGTTGTGGTATCGGAATTGAGTCTATTCCTTAGTGTCAAAATTAAATTTGAAATTTTAGTATTGCGACAACACTAGTTACAGGTCGGATCTGTGAAGAGGCAATAGTAAGAATGTGTTTTTTTCAAGGTCTTTCTACGCAATAAAAACACCTATAATTGAATAAATGCCACTGTGGCAAGCAAAGCAACATATCTACACGTTAGGGCCCTACCCCCTGAAAAGTGGAATTTAGTGGCACCTTTAATATCTTCATCTTATCATGAAAAAGCACATCTTCATTTAAGCAAGTGAATATAGTGGAAAATCATAAGGTCTCCATGCAGTATCCATGACAACGGCACTTATTTCTTGCTTTACTGTCATTTAATTACTCCACTTCTCTGTTTCAGTGTTTTTGTGCCCTTTCCTATATAACTATGTAGACATCACTACGTTAAAAACTGTCAAATCTATACTATATGTGTATAATTACACCTCTAATGCACATGTCATATTAAAGTTTAGGATAGGCGTTTAAAGCTAAAGGTACAGACTGCCATTGCATATAGAGGCAAGACACTTCAAGCTATGTTTTTTTTTTTTTATTTCTAGGCTTTGGGATCATTTACTTTTCAGATGTTTAAAGGTCACTATGTCATTTTTCTGCTGAAACTTTTCAGATGATATGGCTTTGCTAAATGACTTCTTCCTCACTACTTTCTTTTGTTTATCCTGTCCTTGTTTTGTGTTAAACTATTGCGAAGCGTCTTTGAGTTACCGAGAAAAGTGTTATATAAAACCAATGTATTATTATTATTTGCTTGGAATGTTCCACAGTCTGGTAATAAGCTTATCTTTATTTAATTTTGGGTGCTTTACTCTTACTGTGAGTGGGCTCGCCTCTCCATAGGTCTAACATGTAACTTGGCCTGGTTGTCCCCATGGAGATAGACACGTTAAATGCATGGAAAGTTACATAGTTAAAGTTACACATTAAATGCATGGAAAGTTGCACCTCTAATCATGTTACTTCTAAAGTACACAGTACAAAGTGCACAGGGATTTGTCCATATTTAATCCCTAGTTTGATTTTTAACCATAGACTGTAAATAGAAGTAGACTAAGGGACGTCATACTGTTCGTCTCCAACCAACTGAAGCCAATCGAGGCTAGCACTTATAATGGCTAATCTGGAGCCGAGTTCCATATTTGGAATTTTGAGTGCCCGTTTCATGGCAACCAAAGAACATGTAGATCAGGAGCGAGGTTGTTGAAGCTACTTGCGCCTTCCCGCCTGCACCGCTGGTTTGGCAGGGGGCGGGTGCTTTGCAATGAGGCATGATGACAGCTATCAGTCAAACCTGTTGCTGACGCTAGCTGGAGCCGACTTCGGGGAAAGAAGGTGCTCATGCGTTGATTTGTAGACAAAATAGAAAAATTCCTTCCTATTTGGAACGGGGCAGCTAGCAGGTTAGCTATGTCCTCGTACCGTTTTAACTTCCCAAAAATAAGGTGAAAAAAATGGGTACATTTAGGGGTGTAGCACAAAACTCTGAGCCCTGGGTACAAATGACCTTAGTGGGCCCGCACTACATGTTTCTAAGGAAAAACACACATCACAGACTTTGTGAGGGGCCCCTCCTGCACTGGTCCCTGGGGAAAGAGCACCATTTACCCCCCCCCCGGGGCCCCCCCGGCCCGGGCCCTGGGGAAAAAGCCCCATTTACCCCCCCCCCCAGTCTGACGCCCCTGGGTACATTTTTGTGTCTAATCCCACACTTTGCTCTATCCGCTATTCAAATTCATATTCTGGAAATGCAGTCTCTTATTTGGTTTATTTATTTATTTTACGCACAAACGCTTTATTCCTCTTAAATGACATTTTTTTCTCCTTGTATTTATGTTAGTAATCTACAAATAAAGTTTAAATTTTACATCTCACCTGCATTGTCTCACCTCATCATATCTTTTTCCTTCCTGCTCCCTATCTGCTTCGTGGATACATCATGTGACCAGGCTCAGGTAAGAATGGCACAGTTGATAAAGTTCTGACATTTACGGTCATGGTTTGACCCTGGCCCTGGTCTTCTCCTCAGGTGTATGAGATGGTGCCGTGTCAGAGCGACTGTGGTCAGTATGTGTGGGTGGCCGAGCCCTGGAGCGTGTGGAAGGTCAGCAACGTGGACCTGAAGGAGAACTGTGGAGAGGGTGTCCAGACCAGGAAGGTCCGGTAAGTCCAACACTGTTACGTATAATGAGAGGAGAATTAACTAAATAACTTTTTTTTATCAGACACTGTGGTATTTAGTGAAGATACAACTCTTTGTATTTATTCTCACTTTAATATTTTGAATTAAACACATAGTAACCATCAACTTTTTTGCTACTAAACTGTGTAACTCTCCTTCCCCTCACCTTCCCCTCTCACTCTCCTCTTCAGTCCATCAGACACCCCCTTCCTCCGCCACCCTCCCCCCTCCCCCCTCACTCTCCCTTTAGTCCTCCACTCCCTCTCCCCTTTAGTCCTCCAAACATCGCTTATCCTCCCTCCTCCCTCTCCCTTTAGTCCTCCACCTCACTCCCTTTAGTCCTCCAAACCCCACCCCCTCCTCCCCCTCCTCGCCCTCACTCTCCCTCCTCCAGACCCCGGCCCTTCGTCGCCCCGCAATCTCCCGTTTAGGCCTGTAGACCCCTCCTCCCCCCTTATTCAGACGCACCTCTTATCTTCTGCTCTGTCTCTCCAGACCCTCCTCCTCCCTCACTCTCCCCTTTAGTCCTCCAGACCCTCCTCCTCCCTCTTTCTCCCCTTTAGTCCTCCACACCCCGCCTCTCTCTCTCTCCCTTTAGTCCGTCAGTCCCCGCCCTAATCCCTGATGATTTGAGCGGTGTTTTTTATTATTTTGTTTTTGACCATTTCTGACCTTCTCTGTCCAGGTGCATGCTGAACACCATCGATGGCCCTTCGGAGGCAGTGGACGACTACCTGTGTGACCCCGAG
Organism: Periophthalmodon schlosseri; assembly: GCA_000787095.1. NCBI lineage: Eukaryota > Metazoa > Chordata > Actinopteri > Gobiiformes > Gobiidae > Periophthalmodon > Periophthalmodon schlosseri. Next base: position 3,972 of record KN484584.1, read on the forward strand.
GAGATGCCGCTGGGGGCCCGAGAGAGCCGGCTGCCCTGTCCCGAAGACTGCGTGCTCAACGACTGGGGCCCCTGGAGCCAATGCAGCCTGGTGAGGGAGCTCTGGCACTGTATACACCTAAAGACGACAGATTCAACCAGCTAGTGAAAACCAGCTAGTGTCCAGCCAGAAGAAGGCCTCAATCAGACTAAGTACAACCTCAGGGCTCCATAGGGAACTAAGGAATGTAACCAAGGAATACATAAGGAGAACTGTCTATGTAATTCCTCATCCAGGTAGGTCCATGGCAAAGAAGATTGAATTCTGTCAAATGGAAAAACGTTATTCATTTTTCGAGCCAGTCCTTTATTAGATTATGCATCAGAACTGAAGAAGTTACTTGGATGAGTGGCCAGATGTATTCACTTTTAGGAGGCTTGGAGTAGACAGTTGTTACTGCATGGTTCTCATCCAATAATGTGCCTGATTAGACAAAAATACAGTATCCTTGGCAGTTGTCCCTGTATTGTTCTCATCCAACAAAAATATCGTTTTCCACAGGATTTTCCACCTTACATTTATTCAATTATAAGAACAGGCTGCTCGTCTTGGTGTCACCTTCTTCCATGTAGGTAGATAAGAATGTGATGATGTCATACTCTCAGATGGGGGCCAAGAACCAGATTTTCTATTGATAAAATTGCACTTTTCCATGAAATATCTAAAAGGTGACTTCACGACCAGATCATTCCTATTAGTGACTAAACCCATTAACTTCTTGCATTACAACAAAAATCTGCATTTTAACAGCATTCATTTTAGCAGCCCCCATTTGTATTAAATATTTTTTGGCTATAGAATGTTGTGATGTCATCTGAAACCCAGCAAGACTGTGGAAAACTGCGGGCAATGCAATATGGAGACAAACATATAGTGTACCTTTAATACACATTTAACTAATATGTATGAATGTAAACCCCACTGCACGGGCCCCAAACAGATTACCTACATTGGGCCCCCTTTAGGCTGTAACCGGCCCTGTGTTTTGGCCGCAGACTCACCTCTCATCTTCTGCTCTGTCTCTCCACACTTCCCCCTGAGATGTTCCTCAGGTCTTTCTCCTGTCATCCGTGTTCTGCTCAGAATTCACTGTGTAGATGAAAATATCAAATGTACCATGAGAGGAAGCGGATGGGCCAAAATACACTCCATCACATGTGGATTAGTCTTGACCGAGCAGGAACAGAAGACAGAATTCAACTTTATCTTCGGCTTATGCTCCATTTTAAAGAGGGGCTATTACACTTTTGTGGGATACTAACTGCTAATACATATTTAGATCTCCATGTTACTCTTTATTGTTTTGAAAATGCTATATTCGCCAAAAACAACATATTAACAAGTTAAATAAGTTTCAGTTTCGTTTTTGACTTTCTGAGTCCCCCCTCCTTTTGCTCCCGCCCTCACTCCTGCTTCAGAGCACTATCATAACACAATCACTGTGCGTTTTGCTAATGAAACCTACTGCACATCACATCAGGTTTGTGAAGTTGTAGAGTATTGTTTTTATCATGCTTTTGAATATTTATGGAAAACTGCTGAGTGGGAGCATAAGTGACGCAAAGAGGGTTCAAATAAGGCCCAGCAGAGATCGCTAGATTACACAAACATGCATGGATGACATCTAAAACCTCTTCAGGCATAATTTTGTTGAAGGAACACCATTATAACAATTAAAGGCGCACTGTGTAACTTTTGTGGTTACAAGCTTGTCTCATGTTACAGCTTTTCTTGAAATGTCCCAGTATGGCATTAAACATATCTGTCTTGCATTGATTTCATTACAGGTGTTTTTATTGCTCAAAAATACCTTGGAAAACTTGCATTGTTATTGTGAGCGAGGTCGACTTTCCACAGATCTGACCTGTAGCTTGGCCTGGCGGCGTCACCTGCTCGTTTCCTTTGATTTGAGGCAAAGTAATAACATCTCCGACCTTGCTCCAGACAAAGTGCAACTTTCAATCCAAAATGAGACAAAATTGCAGTAGCTAAAAATATTTGTGAAAAGGAAAGACATGAATAGGGTGTGAAGTGTCTTGCCCATAGACGCAACCATTTTTTTCCCCTTATACCTTAGACTTTTTGGGCAAATGCTCTACCACTGAGCCAATACTTCCACAAAAGTATTTCATTTATGATTAATTGTAATGATAAACCACGATACGGTTATGAAAATTTTGAATTCAGTGCACAGTATGCGACGAGTTGCAACGAGGGGCTTTCTACCATGTTATAAGAGGTTTTAGATGTCATCCATGCATGTTTGAGTAATTTAGCGATCTCTATTAAAACCCTCCTTACGGTTAGCAGTACGATCCTGTCCGATGCTCAGCCCCCAGACTCATGCTCCCACACGAGTTTCCATAAATATACAAAAGCAAGATACAATACAACTTCACAAACCTGATGCGATGTGCAGTAGTTTCATTAGTGGACTGCACGCTGATTGTGCTGGTGATGGCGCTCTGAAGGGGGAGCGACCTAGCAAAGAGAGGGGGGACGTGGTGATCTAAATGTGTTACGTGTTCCCTCTTTAAATAATATAATGCAGAAGTCAAAGGTATGATTACAGCTTAACAAAGTAAATGCAACTTGTTCACTATGCATTTGATAGAGAAAAGCAGCCAGTCCCCATTCAGAATATACAAGTGCTGTGTGGGCATTCCAGGAGCTCGTAAAACCAGTGGAAATATGGAGTTATCATAATGTGACAGAAATACGGCCAGAGGAAGAATCTCTCCTGATGTGGTGTGATGCGGCAGACAAGGTCACACTGCACAAGTTATTTGACGCACTATACGGGCAATGATTCTACTTTACAACAGCTCCCACACTGAAGGCTTTAGCGGAGCCGGTGCAGATATAAACACTGTCCCATTCATTTGACAAGGCAGCGGCATAACAACATGGATTTAGATGTTTATAGACTGTACAAATAAATGGTTGTTGTTGTTTATGTACATTAAAAGTCCTATTTTTCACAAAATGGACTCTTGTGAGCTTTAAGCCATGTAGGAATCTTGTTACCTTCTCAAAACGTACCTGGAGTTGTGTTTTGTTTCATTCACATATGTTTGAGTAATTCTTTGTTATTAGTGGGTAATTCTTGTTATTAGTCTACATCTCCAAAGCTCAAAATGCTCTGTTCCACTTGTGATGTCATGACGCAGAAGTTTTCGTGTTAACAGCTCCTTTTACCTTTAGTTCAGTAGAGATTGGCAATTCCATGGCTGAAATCACCCAAATGATTCTAGTGAAGGTGTATGGAGTTTAAAAACACAGTGGAGCACTTCCTGTATGACCACTTGACATCACAAGATGGAACAGAGCGTTTTCTGTTTGAGAGAACTCAGACTAAATAGGGAGGGTTTATGTGTTAAATGTGTGCATGAAACAAAACTCAACTCCAGGTCTGTTTGTGATGAGGAAACAACATTATAACATAGACCAGAAAATATTCTAATATGGGCCCTTTAAAACTGTAAATGTACCGCAGCTTCATTTTCAGGTAATAAATAATTTGAAATTAAGTGTCAAGTGGCCATGGGTTTCAGAATCATGAAAAACTAGGACCATTGTCATAGCGATAAAAAAAAGTAATCTTTTTGAATGTGAAAAGGTCCTCAAAATGTTGCATATAACATGAAGCTGAAATCCATTACAGTAGCAATTCCCCAGCGTAATGTTAAAGTCAAAAATTTTAATGATGTAGCTATTAGCTTTTATGCTAATATATGGCACTAATTTATGCATTAAATAAAGCGACTAATTCCAACTAGGGGTCTCCCAAGGATTCATCCAGTATGAGGCATGAACACTTCCTGGAGAAAGTCCAGAGGCACATGGAGCAGATGTCTGAGCCTCCTCCGCACATGGAGGAGCAGCGGCTCTATGACGAGCACTGGGAACATACAGGGACCTTATCAGAGATTCCTGCTCCATAGTCCCAGAAGATTAAAGCATTGTGCCTGCTTTAATCTTGTTACACCACAATTTGAGAAGAAAGATGAGTTACTTGCTTAAGGCTCTGTACCCAATTTTTTAACCATGAGTGAAGAGCATGTTTCAGTTTGAACCGTTAGCCCCGCCCATTTGTTCCTTCTCTCACTCTGACAATAATGTGCCTGATTGGGCAAAAAATATAGTATTCTTGTTACTAGTCGTTCCTATATGGTTGTCATCCAACAAAATGGCTTTTAGGTGGTATTTTTCAGTCTCCTTTGTTTCTCAAATAGCTGATGGGTGATACCAGAGATTTTTGTTTCAAGCTGATACCAAATGATACTATGGCAAGTATTGCCATATCTATCCGATACCGATACCAATGAGTTTTGTATTAAATTGCATCAAATCTACTCTACAATAAAGAATTTAACCATGGCATCATTATCTTGGCTCCAACTCCGCTTGAACAGATGTAAAAATGTAATTTATGTGTATTAAAGGTACAGTACATAACTTTTTAACCAAACAACTAAATCTCCACGGGGAATATTCTGAAGTATGGTTTTAACTTTCTGTTTCCATGGAACCATGCAGGTGGCTTGAAACCTCCAGAAAGTTACATACTGTACCTTTAACTAAAATATAAACATTGTATTTCAAATTTAACAAAATTTGTATCAAAAAGGAAAAGTACAAGTATTGAATTTTTGCATAATAATCAATACTTCAGTCAGCATTGTTATATATATATATCAATCAATATTTGGTATTGATCCATCCTTAGATTTGACAACATACTGCTGTAATAACTGTGTTTACCTGACCTAGTACTGTATACAGGCCCTTTAATATTGTATTTGTTCATATCGCCATCATTTTGTCTCATAATCCCTGTCCACCATCTTTTTCTCTCATCCCTCACTGCACCATCTGTGAAAAACCTTGTATCGCTTGTGCCCTCTCAGCATCACTACAGCTACAGCTAATCACACCCTATTCACTCCCTCCGCATGCCGCCTTCCCACAATCCCCCTCTCCACCGGGGTCTGCTCCTCCCGTGTGTGTGGGAGGGCATCATGTTTAATGGATGAGCCCACTGATAGACTTATGCATAGGACAGTGCACTCCCCCGGGCTCCTCTCCTCCGGGCTGGGACAGTACGCAGATGAGCAGAGGGGATTCTGGGAAAGATAAAAAAAAAAAAATTAAGTTAAGAAATTGCCTGGGAGCAAACGTGTGGAAAATGTGCTGACTTCCAAACTGTGTCCACTTAGCAGAGCAGTCTACCCCAGGAAGTTTTACATACTGCTAACATCACAATCCAGGATCACTCAGGTGGGGTTTCTTAAAGAAGACATATTATGCAAAATCGACTTTTCAAGGCTTTTAACCATGTTATAGTTGTTTCCCTTCTCATTTACCCTCTCAAAGTTGTATTTAGTCTGATTTGTGCGTGCTTTAGTAATCTCTTTTCTCCTGTATTCAAGACATTATTACTCTACCTCCGTTTTCACCCATTTTTACTTTGCACTAAAATTGCCAAAAAGCTATTAAAACACCATATACAGTTTAGTAGTGTAAAAAATTGATTTAGTGTTTAGTTCCACTTTATGTAGTTCCAGTGTAGGATTCATTAGCACAAATGAAAAAAATCAATTCTAAGTATTATGTTGCTGTGATGTTTTACAGCCGTGCACCCGGACGCGGTTCCGAGAGCGGACGGCGTACGTTCTCCGCTCGCCCAGCGTGGGGCGCCAGTGTCCCAACACCACAGACAGAGAGCCCTGCAGCCTCAACCTCAACTGCTTCAACTACTTCTACAACATCACCGGTATGTCAAAGTACAAATACTGCATCACAGGGCAGTCAGAGTACTTTTACTACATCACAGGTTCAGTCAGAGTACTTCTACTACATTACACGTCAGTCAGAGTATTTCTACTATATCACAGGTCAGTTTAAGTATTTCTGCTACATCACAGGTCAGTTTAAGTACTCTACTACATCACAGGTCAGTTTAAGTATTTCTGCTACATCACAGGTCAGTTTAAGTACTTCTACTACATCACAGGTCAGTTTAAATACTTCTACTACATCACAGGTCACTTTAAGTACTTCTACTACATCACAGGTCAGTCAGAGTACTTCTACTACATTACACGTTGGTCAGAGTATTTCTACTATATCACAGGTCAGTTTAAGTATTTCTGCTTCATCACAGGTCAGTTTAAGTACTTCTACTACATCACAGGTCAGTTTAAGTACTTCACAGATCAATCAGGGTACTTGGGTACTGTATCACTTGACGGTGGCTGAGTAGCAAGCACTCATGTTTCACACTAAGAAGGTTCTGGGTTTGATCCCCGGGTCGCCTGGGCCTTTCTGTGCGGAGTTTGCATGTTCTCCCTGTGTCTGGCTGGGTTTCCTCCGGCCGCTCCGGTTCCTCCCGTCAACCCAAAACATGCACCACGAGTCAAATCCTCCAACTTAGGTAGTCCTGACCAAGACTAGCTCAAGATCTGCAGATGATTCCTAAGCGTAGTAGCTCACTGCTCCTGACAGATTCTCCCAGCAGCACCGGTGGATGGGCCAGATGCCGAGAATGAATTTCCCTCACAAGGGATCAGTTAAAGTGTACCGTACTTTAGCTTTAGCTGATGCTAGTTTAAAATTACCCTCTAGCTGCCCCCAAGCAAAAGATTTCACAATATGGCGAGAGATGCAACATTGATTTGTTTGAGCTTGTCAGAATATTGTTGGGCCCTCATCAAAAACATACCTGGAGTTGGATTTTGCTTCATTCATGCTTGTTTCATTTAAACATTAATCCAAAGTCCATCCAGACTTCTCTCGCGCAGTTTTTAAGTTTGCGGGGAGGCAGTAACTTACTCGGCAGATCGTTCACCCACTAACTAGAATGTCGGTGGACTTATCTCCGCTTCCACCTGTGCATATTGTTGTGTCCTTTAGCAAGACACCACAAGACACTTAACCCAGTTTCAGCATATCGTAAATATGATTTATATTTGCTGCAGTATTCTGGGTTAAGCCTTAGTTTTCATAAGATACAGACTCTACCTACTACTGAGTGCTTTACCGTTTCGTCTTTATTTCAGTTCCCAGTCTCCCGAGTACCACAACACTTTGGATCTCAAGGATGTACTCTTCCCAAAGTCCCCAAAAAGAAAAGAAAAAACAACCCCTCTATACGTCCGCCGAGGCTCTAAATATGAGTAATATCCCACGTTTCCATTGCAACACTTTTTGCACTGTTCTTGCTTCAAAGTCCTATTTTTAAAGGTTGCCAGGTTGGTGGAGTGTGTACGTGTTGGCAGGGTCCTTTGGGGTGACATAGTTATTTTTTAGAAACAAAATATCATAGCGGAGTTATGTGAAGCTAGCTGGGGATTCTGATGACAGGCAGTTTATTGGATTGGAGTGACTGAAGTTTTAAACCTCCCCTGACCCAGAGCTGGCAAAATAATCACGAGCCATCAACAGCTGTCTCCAAGTGTCACGGCCTATTTGGGTGAGTTAGACTAAAACTGTGCTAATAAAAACTTCATTTTGCCTTCAAAATGCTAGATGGAATATGTTATGAATATTTAAGACAGTTTTAGCTATTCACAACCAACCACATTTCAAATAGAGCCGCTAAACTGGGCAGTGCCTGAAGGACTAAAAGAAGAGACTGAGGCTGGAGGAGGGGCGGGGTCTGGAGGTATAAGGAACAATGCGATTGGTCAAACAGGTATCCACACTTCAAACTCCGCCCCTTCAGCCAGGTGTCTGTGATCAGAAACACCAGGTTGTAATCAGGGCAGTCGTGTGTGATGTCATGTAGTGCTTGAAATGGCAGAGGTCAAGCTGCAAATGTAGCTAGTTTGCTCTAAAATTGCCAAAGAATGACTAGGAACAACACCATATACACAGTTAAGTACGGAAAAAGTGAATTTAGTGTTTAGTTCCACTTTATGAGTTGTTAGCAAATAGTCTGTAGTTTTGACAATAAGATTTACACAGACATAATCACGAAACATCGAGAGCCGTTTGCAAGTGTCACAGTTGATTTGAATCAGTTTGGCTAAAATTGTGCTAATAAAAACTTTGGACTGCCTTCAAAAGACAAGGATGGGTGAGGATGTCAGATGGAACATGTTTTTTTTTAATGGACAAGTTAGCATTAGCCATCAATCATTGCAAATGATGAATATTGAAGACCATTTTATTGATTAAAGACCATCCACTCAACCACATGCCAGTAACATCAGAACCTGATTAGAAAACATTCAATAATTTGTTTATTTAGTGAAGCAACCGGTGTCCGAAATTAGCATTTAAGCTAACGCTACATGTTTAAGAATTGGAGGAGGAACAGGCCCGGTTGGAGAGGGAATTGGGGGAAGGCAGCATATAAGGTCAAACTATAGACTATAAACTTCCTCCACACGCTAAGATTTACACAGACGTGGCAGCACTGGCAAAATAATCATCGACATCCGTCTTATTTCAGTTGGCTTGGCTAAAATTGTGTAAAAAAGACATACTATGGGTGGTATATGTTTAGTGGTTTGGGTGGTTTATGTTTAGTTTTTTGCTTTTTGTTCATTGTAAAGCAAAATGTTTTATTACTTTTTTATGTAGTAGAGTAGAAAGTACAGATACTTGCTCTCAAATGTAATGAAGTAAAAATATATCCACTGTAAAAACTTGAAGTAAAGTAGCCTACTGATACCTAAAAATTGTACTTCTACTTTTGTATGTTGTTACCGTCCACCACTTGAACATAGAAATTGAAATTAACAATTCAAAACAACAAGGGGCTAACCCGAAGGTCAGTGGATCGATTCCCGCTCGGCCCAAGTTCTGTCGTTGTGTCCTTAGGCAAGACACTTCACCCGCGTAGTACGAAAGTGGTGCGTGCGCGAATGATCGGTGGCGGTCAGGGGGGCAGAGGACGCGCATATTCTGTCGTTTGAAGTGTAAAAAGTCCTCAGAATGGCGTCCGTAACAGGAAAAGTGGCTGAAATCCCTAAATATAACACACGGAGAAGGTGGTATAGTAACTTTTTCGACTGTCAGACATAGACCCGCGGAGCGCTTCAGCCTTCACAGCCTTTGCCTCGTGCACAGAACAGCTTGGTTTGGCTATTTCAGTCTGAATGGTGAGAAGTATTTTTGTCTCTCCTTCTGCTGCTGGCATCACCTCTCTGCTATTGTCTTCATCTGCCACACTCAAAGCACAAGAGGATTTTAGAATTACAAGGACCAAATGTATTCATAATGTTACAGTTTAAACAGTTAGCCCCATACCGCGGTAATTTGAATGTGGGAGAAATGACTTAAATTCCCCCAAAAATCTTTATTTCTGCAGTTTTGAGACTCATTTAACGGAGCTGTACCTGATTTTCCATGTAATTAAATGCTCCGTTTTTAAAGCCTGCTACGTCCAAGTCATTCATCAATGTATTTAAAATATTCGTAGATTTTTAAAAACGTATTTATGTATTTCTTTTTGCAGCGCCACAAATTCATTTAAATGCGCTTTTTTTCTCTCGCCCACGCACGTCAAATTTCAAAGTAAATAAAAATTGGCAAAGCGCCCACTTGTTACTGTACTGTGATTATTATTTTTAAAAAACAGCAGATTAAAAATGAAAAACAAGTGCATCCCACAAGAGGGGTTAATAATGTTATCGCTCCATAAACATGTTGACTTTTTAATGCCATGGGAGTGGAGTCAGGGAGCCATTTTACTGTTTCCCTCAACTACCTGGCAACTTAATTCTGACGATGATATTTTTGGCATTTTGCACATTTCGTTGGAGCAGTGTGTTCTGGTTTATCAGGTGCTTGTACAGGCGTAGTCTTAAGATTCTTTTTATTATATTAGTGCTGTCTCAAATCATCAGCTCATAAACTCATAGGCTCAATAACTCCTAAATCAACTTTTTAATGTTTTGTGTTTATGAGGAACTATTTCTTTTATTTTAATTTTTTTGACTATAACAATTGAGCTGCAGAGGGTCAAGCAATTAACATGATGATGATTAAAGGCGCTGTAACTGATTTTTACCGTCTTAGAAACATGAAAAACAGAACTAGTTCATTTTAAACGGTTTGCAGTGGTCCAAAGTTATTCCTCACTTACTTTGTGCATTTAGAGCATCCTAATTATTCACTATGATGAGTTTATAAGCGCTTTCCACAGCTGTCAGAGACCAGAGTGGAGTTTTGCAGTCACGGTAAAGCTACCAAAACTAGTTTGCTAACACTTTCTGATTCCTGAACATTTTACAATTAGATGCGGACAGATTGTAGCAGACTTATTTTGACCTTTTTCACCATGTATTTGAGCAAAATGTGTCTTGTCCCAGTGCAGATATATTGTATAAGCAGGTCTTGAGGTCAAAATAAGTCTGTTTGAGTGTTGTTTTTTTGTTTGTTTGGGTTTTTTTTGGGACTATAACAATTGAGCTGTAGAAGGTTAAGCAGTTAACATGACTAAGATGATTACAGACACTGTATCCAATTTTTTTTTTTTTTTTTTTAAGATATGAAAAACTGATCTAGTTCAATGGTTTGCAGTGGTCCAAAGTTATTCTTCACTTACCTTTTGCATTCAGAACTTCCTAATTATTCACCACGATGAGTTTATACGTGCTTTTCACAACTCTCAGAGACCAGAGTAGTGTTTTGCATTCACGGTAAAGATAACAAAACTAGCATGCTAACGCACACTTTCTGATTCTTGAACATTTTATAATTAGATGCAAACAGTACACAGCTGACTTATTTTGACTTAAAGAGCTGCTTATACAATATTTCTGTGCTGGGGCAAGACACATTTTGCTCAAATACCAGGGAAAAAATCAGTTACAGGCCCTTTAACTAAATTAAGTGTTTCAGAACAGTGGGTAAATGAGAAGCTAAAACATTTTAACATACTGTAGTTAAAAGCTCTCAAAAGGCATTTTTTCCATATGTCCTTTAAAGGGCCTGCACCCAGTTTTTCCCATGTATTTGAGCAAAACGTGCCTTGTCTCAGTACAGATATACTGTATAAGCAGCTCTTGAGGTGAAAATAAGTTTGCTGTGTGCTGTCTGCATCTAATTATAAAGCGTTTTATTGTCCGATAGTCTGGAAGTGAGGACTTAGCATGCTAGTCGTTGTTAGCTTCGCCATCACGGCAAAACTCCTCTCCGGTCTCTGTAAAGTCTGAAAGGAGCTTATAAACTCATCATGGTGAATAATTAGGATGTTTAGAATGCATACGGCAAGAATAACTTCAACTGCAAACCATTAAAATGAACCAGTTCTGTTTTTCACGTTTTTAACACCATAAAAAGGACCAGATTTTTCGTCCCCACAAAACGGACTGTATGCAAATATCTGTCCCCACAATATGATAAATACCTGCCCACACACACCGCAGTGAATAGGCTCGACCTCTCCCTGCCCTCCCCCCTTCCTCTCTCTCTCTCTCTCTCTCTCCAGCATACTCAATGTGCAGGCAGCCGGCAACAAAACAAATGCATCAAAATAATGTTCATATTATGTTTTATGAATTACCCAAGTGTCAGTGTTTAGCTCTCATAGTAGCCAGCGCTACAGATGGAGCTGGAATTCACTTTTTGCATTTGGTTTGCATAGTGATACAGTGCTAAGGTGTCTCTTGGTTCAATAGTGTTAGGCCTTTGTGGAGGTTATGTTCTTTTCTCTGTATATATCGGTGGGTATTGCCTTCGGGTACATACACAAGGCTAAAAGTCCATACACAGCCACTGTTTACTACTAAAGCCTGGCACAATATCTGACGAACCACTGAGACTGTTGAATATTGGATCTCTTCTAAAAATGTAGAAAAGAAGGAGGTGAAAATGGCTTATTATAACATGATGGAGTTCTTAATTAACTTAATCTGTAGTCTTAATCTGTAGTAGTAGTAGCAGCAGTAGTAGTAGTAGTAGTAGTAGTAGTAGTAGTAGTAGTAGTAGTGGTAGTAGTGGTGGTCGTTAAAGTCATCTTTGAAGCAGTATGTGGCCATACCTGCTATTTGGATGGGAAACCGCTGGGGATATCAGGTGCCACAGTGGGGTGCCAGAGGCTCCAGCGCAAACTGACGTTGTGTCCTCATGAAGACACTTCACTCACATTTCCTAGTATGAATGTGGTGTCTGGGGCGATGGCGCAGACTGGCAGCATCACTAATGCACTGTAAAGCACTTTGGGTGTGTTGAAAGGCACTATATAAATCCAATGCAATATCATTATTAGTAGCAGCAGTCATAGTAGTGGTAGTCGTAATAGTAGGAGTTGTAGTGGTAGTTATAGCAGTAATAGTAGTGGTCACAGTATTAGTTGTAGTAGCAGTTGCAATTGTTGTTGCAGTAAAATAAAAATTAAAAAAAAATGTAATAAAAATCCCTAAACTCACAAAATATATCTGACGTATGGCCTTATTAGTGTTGTCACGATACTACAATTTCAAACTCAATTTCGATACTCAATACTGATTCTGACACAACGATGATAAAAAAAACTTTAGACAATAGAAAGTGATTTTCAACATTAAATCATAGTACTTTCTTTTCTATTCCCATGTGGCCTTATATCTGTGTAATCCCCCAGTCGTCCAGGTAGGTTCCGTAGTGGTCCATACATTTTATTATTCTATGGACGTCCAGGAATATTCTGAGTAAGAATAATATTTGCTTTGTTGTGAATGTGCCTACAGGACACGTGTCTAACTTGTCCCTTCTCACTCTCAGTAATAACGCTGTGTTTACATAACCTGAGGAGCACTGAGCAGCCTCGTCGTCCCTGGGCTCTTAAACAGATTAAAAGTTAGCTTCATTACGTCTTTATTAAAATCCTGCCGCTCTGTGTGTACATCCTGTAGTACTATTGGAGTCAGACACTTCTTCCTTTGGTGACTACAAGCCCAGCACAAGAGCGACTTCTGTCTAAAACGAATAGGGAAGATATATTAAGATTATATGAGATTTGTCCAGTCAATACAGATGCTCAATATTTGTGTTGCTGTTATGGCTGATGACTAATATTTCATTTATTGAGGACTATTTTAAATATGTTCCTGTTTTCACTTAAAGGCGCTGTGTCAGATTGGTCGTCAGTGGTTCAAAGTTATTCCTCACTTACCTTATGCATTCAGAGCATCCTAATTATTCACCACGATGAGTTTATAAGAGCTTTTCACAACTTTCAGAGACAATAGTAGAGTTTTACTGTGACATTAAAGCTAAGAAAAACTAGTTTGGTCACGCACACTTCCTTATTATCGGCAGTGGTGGAACATAATGAAGTAAAAGTAGTAAAATACTGCATAAAAGTAAAAAAAAAAATAGGTATCTGTACTTTACCTAAGTAAATTTTAATGTGGAGACGTTTTACTTTTACTTCACTACATTTGAGAGCAGGTATCTGTACTTTCTACTCCACTAAATTTTGAACAGGACTGAAAAGTATGTGTTATTATTGTTTCAGACCTGCTGAAAAGTTTGAGGGGTTTATTTTGATCAAGGTCATAGTTTGAGCAAACAAAAATATACAAAAATAAAAACAGCTAGGAAAAAAAAAAAATTCAACTGTTTCTGTTAAACAAAATTCAGCACAAATCTTTATCAAAATCACGACAATTGAAGCTTCATTAGATCTCAAAACCTGCTTAAAATACTTTTACTTTTTACTCTTTAAGTGCATTAATACTTTTACTTCAGTAGATTTTTTCATGTGTGTTCTTTTTTTTTAGTTTTTTTTTTTTTTTTTTTGCTCCGGTATCTGTACTTTTACTTAAGTAACAAAATTGAATACTTCTTCCACCACTGATTATTGGACAATAAAACACTTTATAATTAGATGCAGACAGTTCATTGTGGACTTATTTTGACCTCGACTTACTTATATATATGCAGTGGAGCAAGACAACTCCAGGTACGTTTTTGATGAGGAAACAACATTATAACATAGAATCAGAAGATAGCGTAATATGAGCCGTTTAAGAAAGCAAACTGACCAAAAAAACAGGGGGAAAAAGAGTTTTGCCTGTAGTGTGTGTGTTTTATATGATGTTATGATGTTCAGCATTATCGCTCCTCTATTTCCATTGTATCTCACTAGTTTGTTCAAAAAGACACGCGATGCACTGAGGACAAACTTGACACATGGGCACACACAGACACACAGCTCAGGAACATCATCTGTCCAATATCATTTTCCCATTGCCACTACATTAAAATCTGTGTTGTTTTTGCCTTTTGTGTTGTGTGTGTGCACAGAGTGGAGCACGTGCCAGCTCAGCCCCAGTGCAGTCTGCGGCCCCGGACTAAAGACCAGGATGTTGGACTGTGTGCGCAGCGACGGCAAGTCTGTGGACATGCGCTTCTGTGAGGAGGTGAGAAGGACAAACCAAACTGAAACGTCACTTTAGAGCAACTTTGATCTAAAATGGCTTCAACTTTAGTGTGGTTGGATTCGCAGATAGCAGCCGGGTAACATAAGGGTTCAGATCTTAGACTGTATAATAACAGACAAATCAGGCGCCTTCTTTCCCCGAGGTCACTCCCACTAGCGTTAGCAACAGGTTTGATTGACAGTGTTGCTAAGCGTCCGCTGGGTGACGTCACACTCACTTAGTCCACTTCTTTAATGTTCATATCTTGATTTACGGACAAAGTGGAGAAATAAAAACTCCGGGATCACGTAAAGCAAGTTAATACGAGCATTTTAAGACCAAAATGACGAGGGGCGACAATTTTTCAATGTAAAGTGAGTTGGAGCCAGAGTTGATGGAGCCGGACGCGCGCCCATGATCACTTCCTGTTTGAAACGTGGCGGCTAGCAGGTTAGCTCTGTCCATTTATATATACAGCCTATGGTTCAGACTGGACAATACTTCTGCGTCAAAGACTGTTTGAGACCTGCTGAAAAAAGTTGAGGCTTTATTTGTATCATATTAAAACTTCATAATTTGGGCAAACAAAAATTTACAAATAAAATCAGCCAGAAAAAACATTGATTCAGTTGTTTCTGTTTAACCAAATTCAGCACAAATCTTTATCAAAATCACTACATTTGAAACTGTAGTATAGCTCTCAAAATCTGCAAGAAATACTTTTTAACACTTTTTACTCTATGCACTACTTTTTAAATGGGTACTTATATATTTACTTAGGTATATTTTTTCATGTAATACTTTAACTTTTACTTGAGAATTTTTTTTTTTTAGCTTTGGTATCTGTACTTTTGCTTAAGTAACAAAATTGAGTACTTCTTCCACCATTGATTATTGGACAATAGGAATCTGTATGGAATTTTTTTAGCTCCTGCTCCAGCCAAGGTACGTTCCATTCAGACCAGGAACCTTTTAGTGACATGGCTGCAAAATGGTTGACAATTATTTAACACAAATACATGCAATAGTGGCTTTATTCTGAGATATTTTCCAGTCATTTTATAACTCCATCTTCAGACTTAAATCAAAACATAGAAAACAATAGGTCTAGCCAGTATGCTAATAGGTGTGAGAGCAGCCATTAGGGGCTTGAATGATTATGCTAAGTATGACTCAGGCACAGTGCACACTTAGTGTAGATCAACAGACCTAGCTTACAAACAGAAACTGTAAACAATAGGTGTGTTAGTTTCAGTGTAGCTAGCTCCTCCCTTCAGATTGATATAAAGAAGTGACCTACAGCAATCTGACCAGAACTGAAGAAGCGGCTTGGATGAGCAGCGAAACGTCTTCACTCCTACAACTTTTTGTCCCGATGACAGATTTTATATTTTTCTTTTACTATGGGTCATACCTGGACGACTGAGGGATCACACAAACTCATTCTTAAACTCAGATGTAGACAGGCTTTACTGATCCATGAGGGAAATTACTTGTACCCCCAAAAAAGCTTCAGTCTGTGTTAGATATTTATGTGCGTCCCATTTTATAAGCATTGATTTAGTGTAGTGCAAACCCAGATTTTTTCTTACATACATTTAAAGGTACATTTTGTAACTTTTCTGGTACAGAGTCAGCTCCCCGCTATTCTCTATGCTCATGATATTGTACTGAAAAAACATGCATTGCTACGGTGAGTGCACTTGCCTCTCCGCAGATCTGAACGTGTACTTTTATCTCGTGGAGTCACCTACTTGTCTTCAGGGTTACATAACTTTAATGACGTACCAAGCAACATTCCATGCAAAGCAATCACATCTCCATGAAAATGCTCGAAATACTTTATTTTACCAGCAAAGAGAGACGTTAATCCTAAAGACAGTTAGACTCACTTGTTTTATCTTCACTGTAGCACCCTCACTGAGTGCACACACGCAGCGGGCACTAGGGGGTCCTCTGACTAATGAGGGTTTTGGGGCATTGCGAGAACTACAGTAAGTTCTTGGAGCTGTTATGTCCAAAAACCTCTATAATCTCAAGTAGCAGTGATATTCCATTTAAATTAACTTTATGTATTATTTTAATTCATGTTTTATTATTATTATATTATCATAAATATGACCTAATTGTGTCCCAGATACAAGGTAAACATGTTCAAATCAAATATAGCTTCCACTGAACAATGCTAATGCTGATTTGTTGCTGATTTGTATTGATGGACAAGTTGATTATGTTGTAATTTGGTGTTTTGGTTCTCAAGACGATTATCTAAACAGAAAGTTTTAAACCTAAAAGGCCTCTCTCTGATCTGAATGGTCACTATCTAAACCCCAGCACCTGCAGCCAATCGTGAATCAGTGCTAGTGCAGCCTCTGCAGCTCAGCGAGTGAATTCTGGAGGTTCTGAGTTTTCACATGAGGCCTGTCCATATACTGAGAACGAGGAAAACTTGTATGTGTCTCTATCTGCAGTGTAAAGGGCCAATGTTACACTATTTTCTGATCTCTGTTATAATGTTGTTTCCTCATCACAAACAGACCTGGAGTTGTGTTGTTGTTTTTTTTTCATTCACACATGTTTAACACACAAACCCTGCACATTTAGGCTGAGTTCTTCTCTCAAACTGAAAACACTCCACCTTCCACCTTGTGATGTCATGCGGTAATACAGGAAGTGCTCCACTCTGATTTTAAACTCCACACACCTTCACTAGAATCATTTGGATGATTTTAGCCCTGGAACTGCCTATTTCTACTGAACTAAAGGTAAAAGGAGCTGTTAACTTGAAAACTACCGCTTCATGACATCACAAGGTGGAACAGAGCATTTTGAGCTGAGACTAATAATAAAGGGTTACTCAAACATGTGTGATTGAAACAATACACAACTCCAGGTATGTTTTTTGATGTGGTAACAGCATTATAACATGGATAAAGCTCACACCAGTCAAATTGGTGTAGTATAGGACCTTTAAGGCACTGGCAACCCTGGTTCAGTTGTTGTTCAGTTGATTGTCGTACCTTATTTTAAACCAGTCAGAGCGCAGGCTACATAAAATTCCTTTAAATAAACTATATTATTTCACTCCACCCACAATGCAATAACACTGATCTCTCCTTATGCCTCCTCTCATCTCACTCCCATTATAATATATTCTAACTGCCTTTTTGTCATATCCTCTCTCACATTATCGACCCACATAATCTGAATCCCATCCCGGTGTGCAGTCAAATGTCCCTTTGCAGCTCCGGTAGTGGCCCTCCGAGCGGCTCTAATCATTCTAAATGTGCGTGTCTGTTTGAATAGTAACCGGAGGCGGACCCCAGAGCGCTCTGTCCCGCCTCCTCCATCACAGAGCCCATTCACAAAATCACATTACGCCGCATTGACTTTTACAGCCACATCACTCTCCCCGGTCCACTGTCCTCTGTCTGCAAGGGCCTCTGGGAAATGTAGTCTCACTGCAGACCATGAATATGGTGCAGTGGTTTTCAAAGTGCGGTGTGTGGGCTACTCCTGGTGGTAATGTGGGTGCACTGCAGATTTTTTGTTGTTGTAGTTCAAGATGTTGTTTAGTACTGGTTTAGTCCTGGTTTTGAACCTAGTTTAGTCCTGGTTTGGATCTAGTTTAGTCCTGGTTTAGAACTGAGTTAGTCTTCCTGGTTTATGTTAGTCCTGGTTTAGTCCTTGGTTTGTCCTCTGGGTTTATATTAGTCCTGGTTTATTTTTTACTTTATTTAGTAC
Organism: Periophthalmodon schlosseri; assembly: GCA_000787095.1. Taxonomy (NCBI): domain Eukaryota; kingdom Metazoa; phylum Chordata; class Actinopteri; order Gobiiformes; family Gobiidae; genus Periophthalmodon; species Periophthalmodon schlosseri. Next base: position 22,115 of record KN484584.1, read on the forward strand.
TTGTTTAGTTTCAGTTAACCCATGATAGAGACTTAATTTAGTCCTGGTTTAGTCCTGATTGAGACTTGATTTAAGCCTGGTTTAGTCCCGGTTTAGACCTTTTTAATTCTCCTGGCTTATATTAGTCCTGATTTAGTCTTTATTTTAATCCTGTTTAGTTCTACCTTAGATTAGGTTAAAATCAGATTTAGTTTTATATGGAGAACTTTAACCCTCTAGTCATGTGATTTAGTCCTGATTCAGTCCCTGGTTTAGCCTGATTGAGACTTGATTTAGTCCTGGTTTAGTCCCGGTTTAGACCTTTTTAATTCTCCTGGCTTATATTAGTCCTGATTTAGTCTTTATTTTAATCCTGTTTAGTTCTACCTTAGATTAGGTTAAAATCAGATTTAGTTTTATATGGAGAACTTTAACCCTCTAGTCATGTGATTTAGTCCTGATTCAGTCCTGGTTTTGTCCCAGCTGAGTCCTGCATTAGTCCTGGTCCAGTTTGAGGATGTTTTTACGATTGTCCTGCTTTGGTCCTGGTTTGAGCCCAGTTTAGTCCTGATGTAGTTCTGGTTTAGTCCTGGTCTAGGTTTGATTCCACCTTTTCCCGATCGCTTTCAGCAAGAGCCAGACATAAACGTGTTCAACAAAGTGATAAATGTGTTGAACTCCATTCAGAGGGCATCACATATCAGTCTGGCGTGAGTGGTCCCTGAGGGTTTTAACAGATCAGATTTCACTAAATGCATTATTAAAAGTGTTTTGCAAAGTGAAAGCAAGCACCCTGAGTCTCTCCTACTCTTACAAAATTGGATTCTTGATGGTTTTTTAAAATATTTTTCATGCTTTTTGTTTGCGTGTCATCTTGTACATAATGAAGTGCTTTTGTTTGTTCTTGCAGTTGAATCTGGAGAAGCGCTGGCAGATGAACATGTCCTGCACAGTGGAGTGTCCAGTAAACTGTCAGCTGTCTGAGTGGTCCTCCTGGTCCCAGTGCTCCCACACCTGCGGACTAGAAGGTAAAGACTTTTATTTAACCAAGACTGTTACAGTGTTGGTTTCTTTTGTCAATTTAAATTCCAAATGGCAGGTTAGACTTCTCATTTCACTAAAACATAGTTAACATCATTATATTTAAGTTTTGCCTAAAAATCTAGCCTAGTTTTAAAAAATGTACCTTAAATTTCGGACTATAAGTCGCTACTTTTTTCCCACGCTAATGGCCACCGGGGGCACTCTCTAGCAATAAAAGTGAGACAGACATGGGGAAAGATTATGTGCTGAAGAACGCACTAGTTTTGATTTTGAACTGTCATTTTGCACATCATGCACACACCCTCATCATGGAAAACACACGAAGAAATGCAGATGATGCAGCTTTTAAGTTAAAGGCCATGGATCTGGCGTCAAAGAAGGAAATAGAGCCACTGCACGTGAACTTGGCATCAATGAATCGATGGTGCGACGTTGGATGGCAGCAGCGCGAAAAACTTGTAATGTCAATGTAAAAAGCAGATGGCCTGTGTTGGCGTTGTTTTATTTTCTAAACGTGCAGGTATGGTCATCCCGTGTTGATGTCGTGTTGGTGCCGATTTTCAGGCACAGTTTGAAAAAAGCGTGTCTTAAAGTAAAACTCAAAAAAAACCCTCCGTGTGCCGTCTTTCTGTGTAAATATCTCACGTTACAATATATTTGTAACATGCGGCTTATATTCGGGTGCAATTTATATATGTACAAAATTCATTTTAAAATTTAGCTGGTGCGGCCTATATTCAAGTGCGCTCAATAGTCCGAAATTTACGGTAATTACGTTAAATTTGATTAAAATAAATTTTACTTCCTGGTTGGACATGGGCAGCAGAGTTAGGCTGTGTCCAAATGTCCCCCCTTGTCCCAAACCCCTCACTGACTGCATGACTATTCAGTGCACTTATACAGTCCACTCATTCACAGAGCGATTCACACACTCAGCTCAATAATCCTGGGAGAAAAAGTCTGCTAAACTCTGATAACACTTGATTTATGTAATAATTAATTATCAGATTGGACTGGCACAAGTATTTATGGACTAATAATAATCATACAAGTTCTTATCAAGATGGATCTCACATAAATGGACTGGATTATTCATCTTTTTGTCTGAGATCTAGAAATGATGGATCTTTTAACAGCTCAAGCTAAGGTAAGTGACTAATGCTAGCAACACGGTACTAAGGTTTTTTTAAAAAGTGGTTTATTCATAATCACGGGTCAGTGCATTATACCAGTGCTTATGTCTGCTTTCATTCAGTCATTTTGTGTCCAGTTAAAGATGTCACTGTACATTGTTGGGTTTTTTTGCAATGTATTCTGGTTTATATTAACTAGTCTAGTGACCACCGCCAAATTTTGAGCGCACTATTTGTTCACCAACTGGACATTTGGACACCATTAAAAATGGCTTGACCCTTAAATAATGCCGTAAATAGGGAAGAGTGTGGAGATTCAGACACAGCCTTAGAGGTAATGCTATAACTGTTGGCCCTAGCAACCACAATGTTTACAAGGGCCAAGACATCTGAATTGTTCTGAATTGCACAATAGTAGTTCTGTGCCAAAAATCGAAAGATCAATAGATAGCGATGTACACTTTGGTCGATCTCGATGATAAGGCAAGATCATTTTAATGGACAGGTCTACAGCCAATCCTGCGGCAGTAAGAGCGTGTGGGACTGTAGTCAACGCCCACTTGTTTTCATTGGACTTGTGTTTTGTTTCATTCACACGTTTGAGTAACACTTTATTATTAGTCATCTTATGATGTCATGAAGTGATAGTTTTCAAGCTGCCTTTTACCTTTAGTTCTGTAGAGATTGGCAGTTCCAGGGCTCAGTGTTTTCTGTTTTGAGAGAAGAACTCAGCCTAAATATGCAGGATTTGTGTGTTAAACATGTGAATGAAACAAAACAACAGTACGACTAAATAAAGAACATTATAACGTAGATCAGAAAATAGCGTATCATAGACTCTTTAATGAGTACTTTACATGGCAGTGATATAGGTGACTATTTTCTGCCTGGTCCCGCGCTCCGGTCCTGAGGTCTCGCAGACTGGACTCTGCACAGGGAAAATGTTTGACACCTGGAGCTGATTAAACACCTGCTGTTTACATCTGCTGCTGAAGCCACACTGCGGGAACACAAGATGGCCGCCCCTAATGAAGAGCACCAATCCTGTGTCGCATTTGTGATTAAACTCTAAACTAAACTGTGTCACAGCTGTTGCCGAGGCTGTTGGCGCGTTGCACACTTCTGAGCTTCTTACATTTTTCCACAGATTGAAATATGGTTGAGCTGTGGTAGTTTTCTTCTCGGTAAAGTAATCTGCAAATCAAACGTGGAGACAGACAGTGTTGCCGGGATAGGCTTGTATAAATAGGGCTTCTGGGTACTAAGAGGTGTGGTTGAGGTGAGCTGTGGTTCGCTGGAGAGGAGCGGAAGGAGGTTGAGGCGTGGTCCCGCTCCTGAGTCTCAGTTAATCATATCAACTCCATTTAAGTAAATCATTGTGGTGTAAAGTTTCTAACGTTGGCCGCTTAGCTTGAGCTGTTAAAAAGTTCATAGTTTCTCGTCTCACACTGTAAAAAAAATACTGTAAAATTACACTCATTTTCAACAGTAATTAACCATTTTCATTAAAAACTGTGGATTACTGTACATTATCCAAGGTAACGCCCCTAAAGTCTAGCCAGGAGTCACAAGTTTAAATTTAGAACAATATGTATTCTCTTGGAGCACATGTGTTTGGCCACGTCAGGAGTTGGATTTATGTTGAGATTTTTGGAGAAACATTTTGAGCTGAAGGTCTCTCCCCCATCAACAGTGACTCTGACTGTTTCTCAGTAGCAAAGAGGTAAGTGTAATCCTTTACATTATTTGCTTATGCTTTCTCCGTGAGTAAACAGTAGAGCTAATAACCAACTTTTGCCAACACTTGGTTGGTAACAGTACATTTTGTCAAACACGTAAAAGAAAGAGCTGCATATACACTGGTAGTAGCCTGCTATGGCTCCTCACATGTGTTTAAAGGGGTTAATCATGTATTGTGTTGTAGATTTGCAGATATCTGCTGCTGTGGCTAATGCTCAGCTCATCCTTACTCAACTACACAACTTACACACAGTAACACATTGTAAGAGTGTATTACAGGATTTTAAGGACTATTTTGTTTCATTATTATTCTGGTTCAAACAGAAGTCGACATAGACAATACACATTCATACTTTGTATTGTGTTTTTTTTTTAAACTCAGGATAACATTTGATATCAGTGGACATAAAGTGGACTTAAAGAGAGAAACAATACAGGGGCAGTGACTGTTCTCAGGCTGCTTCATGTTAAACCACATGTGGAAGAGGCTGAGGAGCCTGGACTTTGTGTAAAAGGTAAATATTTGAAATTAACTACATGACTTTGTTTTCTTGGTGGTATTTATCTCTAAAATAGGAACAATTGGATTAATGATTATGCTTTTTGATTTCAGGGGTCCAGAGCCTCATTGTGCTGCTGAGGTGAAATATCATCCTTTTTGTTGTACTGTGTTGAATATGGGCTAATTAGTTCATGTTGAACTTTAGTACTTACTACTAAGTAGTAAGTCATAGAAGTAACAGAATATGATACATTGCATTATTTGCTGTTGTGTACAGCTAACATAGTGATGCTACTTTGTTATTAATTCTATCTTTAAGTCATTTGTCAGTTAAAGTGGAACAATACACTGTATGTGACTTGAACTAGAGGTCAGAGGATTACACTGTCTGACATGAGCCTGTGTATTTTAGTGTATGCTCAAATGTTTACAATGTCCAAACTAGCAAATAGTTTAACTATGGTGATATTTATTGTATAATTTGTGCGCAGATTTGCATTTTTTAAATAAAAATAACTGTTTCTAAGCCACTGTGTATGAAGGAGTTTTATTTTTTTGAAAATTACAATAGCATTTAACAGAATCTGTAAATTCACAATCATTAGTAGGTTGTAAAAATAAAAATAGTAATGGTAATATACTGTACACCTGTATACGATAAGAAGCAGTACTTTCATCCACTGCAGGCTAACTGTAAATATACAGCTTTGTACAGGCACATTTTGCTGCTGCTCTTTACCGTATATAAACACTCATGTTTCTTACAGTGCAGGCAAAAGGCAGAATCATCCAGTCCATTTTGTCTTATCACGTGAGATCTATGTTAAATAAAACATGTAATCAATATGTGATCAGAGTTTAGCAAACATTTTTTTCACCTGCTGCAAGGAGAAAGTAGTACTAGTAACAGCACATTCATTTTAGTAGGACAGAAAAATAAAAACATTCATTTTGACGTTTGTAGACAGCGCAGACAAGTGGTTGTTGTTTATATGTTTGTTACACTATTACCAAAGAGACTAGTCAATATGTAACTTCCAGCACCAGTTTCTAAAGTTCACTAATGTCTGCAGGACGTCTGGTGTTTGATGAAATAAAATATTTTACTGTCACGCTGTTTTGATCCCCTATATTTCTGGTTCATTATTCATAATATAGACTTAAGAAATGTTTACTACGTAGTTGTTAGCCTGTATGCTAATTCCCACGATGCACTTGGGCCCTGATGAGCGATGCAGGAGTCAAAACAGTTCAGGTCTTGAGCTAAATGCTAAAGTATAAACCAGGCTGTAGTCCTTCTAATGCTTGTAGTCTGCGGCCTCCTTTCAGACAGAGAACACTGACTGTTCTACTGACAGGCCTGTATTACACTGATGCATTATTAATGACTTCACACGTCTCAGGCTAATTAAACCAGGACACTGAGTGAGTGAGTTTAAAGATTTACACAAAACACTCTGTAGGCTACAGCAGACGGGAACTCTTTTCCTGTTTGGGTTACAGGATTTTTACAGGCTGCTTTTGCCAAGGTCACGTTGGTCAACTCAGCCTTATTATTTGTATCGTAGTAGAAAGAGTAATAGTAGTATTTATAATCACTAATAATGTTTCTAAAAAAAAAAAAATCTAAACAAATGAACATACTTTGTGGCAGCAGCAGTAGTATTAGCAGTAGTAATAGTAGTAGTAGTAGTAGAAGCAGTAGTAGAAGTAGTAGTAGTAGTAGTATTTATAGTATTCACTCATAATATTTATCTAAAAAATTAAATGAACATACATTGTGTCAAGTAGCAGTATCATCAGTGAATTATAAGTAAATCGAGATGAATATTTTGAATTCAGTCCCTTTAGAACTTTTAGTGTTATTTTTCTATCCCTTGATCTCTGAAACGTGGTATTACTGGCCCCTGTACTATCCCCTGTGTGTAACCCTGGTGTGTGTGTGTGTGCAGGCAGGATGTGGCGCAGTCGCTGGGTGCTCCAGGCCTCTCAGGGGGACGGTCGGCCCTGTCCTCCCCACATGCAGCAGTGGAAGCCCTGCCCCGTCAGACCCTGCTACTCCTGGAGGTACAGCCAGTGGTCCGAGTGCAGGGTGGAGGTACGTCTACATGAAGCATCACTCTATCAGGTCTAATTTCATATCCAGACCTGTAAGTTAGAGGTCTACAAACATGTTCTGAAATGTCTCTGTATGTCAGATGCCCTCCCTCTGTCTCAATGTGGTCTTATTCTGTGTAAAAGCCATAGTCTGTAGCATATATATAAATGGGCATAGCTAGCCTGCTAGCTAAATACAAAGTGAGGATGGGCACATTTCCGGCTCCATCGACTCTTTCTATTGAAAAACCGTCGCCCTTCTCTCCGCAACTGCTGCTGTGAGCCTTGTCATTTTTACCCGAGGTCGCTCCCATTAGAGTTAGCAACAGGTTTGATAGACAGCGTTGCTAAGCACTCGCTCTCTGCCAAGCCAACAGAAGGGACGTAACCTTCAACACACTCGCTCCTGTTTGGCTCTTTGGTTGCTATGATACTCGTGCTCGGAATTTCAAATACTTCCGTATTTGGAATCCACGGCTACAAATTTGCCCCTTTGATGAGCTTCATGGCTCTGGCCTAATACATGAAAATCTGCCACTTGCTACAGTGAAATCCCGCTATGAAGAGGCGGGGCCTATCAATTCTGTAGTTTGGAACAGGAAGTCAATTTACCTGTTTCTGTTATCAACTTGTTTTAGATCAATATTGGTGTTTACAATGAACATAATGTAAAATAATGATCTACATGTATAATACTTTCATACCAATACCAAATTAAAGAGGACCTATTTTGCTAAATCGACATTTTCAAAGCTTTTTACTGTGTTATAGTTGTTTCCTTCTCATTTACCCTCTTGAAGTTTTATTTAGAGCGATTCATGCATGTTTGAGTTTCTTTATTCTCCTGTTTTCAAGACGTCATTGCTCCATCACCACCACCAGTACACGCCCACTGCTTTGTACTTACTTACTGGGAATCAGCTCCCATTGGGCTCCACAATTTTCCAACCCAGAAGTCAGCAAACTTGTTTCTTTTATTTTGTCGTTTTAGATCAATATTGTGATTTAAAATGTCCAAATTATAACATAATGATCCACAGGTATCATAGATTGTAGCTATCGCAGACACAAGCACAATATGTCTTCTTTAAGAATGTCATGTCTTTATTTATGATGTCAATAATCACTACAGTAGCTTCTTCTCACTATAATAAAGTGTAAAGTCTGACCCTGTGACTCCTCTATTACCCCAGTCATGATCCAAACACTTGTGTTGTGAATACCTCCATCGACCAGTGTCCCGCTTTAGACCAGCAGCCTGACAGAACCAATCAATATGCCCCAAGTCCGAGCCAATAAGAGCACAAAGTCCAGACTGCTGCTGTGAAGAATACACTACACTTTAAACCTAACCGTGCGCTCACAGAGAGAGAGAGAGAGTCAAATCAATCCTAATAAGCTCCAATAATGTTTGTGTCAGCCAGGCCTCTGTCTAAGCTGTGGCTGGGACAGGTACTTTTGCATTTTAAAGAAGACACATTGTGCTTATGCCTGCTATATAGTTATAATCTGTGACACCCGTGGATCATTATGTTATATTTCGACAATTTAATTTGCAATATTTATTATTTCATCTAAAATGACTTAATAAAAGAAACAAGTTAACTGACTTGCGCATTAGAAAACTGCGGTGCCCAATGGGAGCTGATGTCGTCGTAAGCGTCATCACAACAAAGAGCAAAGAGAACTTGTTGGCCTCTCTGATAGACAGCTGCACATCATGCTAGCGAAGATCAAGAAATTCAAATTGGAAAACGAAATAAGTCCAGAGTAGTGGGTGTATACCAGTGGCGGTGAAAATGGGGGTTGATTGGAGCAATGACGCCTTGAATACAGAGAATAAAGATTACTAGCTATTAGCTAATGCCCCCTTTGGATCTTGGAGTGAGGTATCCTAAAATCATAATGAATAAACAGAAATGAACTACTGTAAAAAATGTTTGTTGATCTAATTTACCCCAGATTATAGTTTTGTTCTAAATTCCAAAGGGGACCCCAGACCCCCTTTTAAAATTACCTGATACAAAATCAATACAAAATTTGATTCAAGTCTCCTAATTCGTGGACTAATACTTACGAAGGTCTTGGCGAAAATACCCAATTTTAGACTATTTATTACTGCGGAAGGGGCGGGGGGTCGCCATCAGAAATCTCGCCTAGGTCGCTGAAACTGCTAGGGCCGGCCCTGAGGACTTGGGAGACTCAAACTGAGGTTCAGATTAGAGGACTCAGACTCGTGGACCAAGGATCCGGACTTCGACTTGGACATGGCTAGTTCCAGCTCTGAAGTCTTACCCTGGACTCAGACTGCACCGGTCCAGTGGACACAAGTTGACTCCTCTATCTGCTTTGATAAACACGTTTTTATGTATTTAAAGCTATGAGCATTCACACTAGGGCCCTACGAGTGAGCGCAGTTAGGAAAATAATCGGAAAACTTCAGAAATGGGCTGGTTTTAGATGATAATGACTCAACTTGGACTTCTAAGTAATGAAAAGTTTTTGTATAAAGTTTTTGTATAAAGAATAATTTTTAATTTAGTTTTGAAAGAATAGTCCTATTACTAATTGTCCTATTACTGCAGGATAATACGTCTTAAAAATTGGAATTCTTTCCTTTTGAAATACTTCCTAAAAGGTTCTTGTGTTATCGTCCATATGGTGTTGGACTTTGTGCATGTAGTATACCAGAGTCAACAGGGACTCAGGTGGACGAGGCATCTTTTAAAGGAGCACTATGTAACATTTCTGAACGGTCCACCACCTCTTTGTCTTCATGGAGATGTTTACTGCGAATGTTCCACAGTACAGCATTAAGCTAATCCAACTTGCATTCATCCAACACGTGTCTTTTATTGTACGCATTCTTACTGTGAGTGGAGTCGCTTCTCCACAGATCTGACCTGTAACTTGGCCTGGAGGCATCACCTGTTTGTTTTGATGAAGATACACTGGTTTGTCTGCTCGTTTGGACACACTTTTTCATTTTGTGTTTTTTCTTTATTTACATTGTGGATTCTTACCGTGGTTGTGTCCTTGAGCTAAACACTGACTTTGTGCGTCCAAGAAGTGCTCCAACGGCAATGTATTATTATTATTATCAAAGTTTGTCCACCAACTCAACATCTATCTATAGGAGCTATTTTGGTTTAATGGAATTTGCTTGAACTTTGCCAGACGTGTCCATTCATTCATCATTTATTATTATTCACTTTGCTACTTATCTGATTGTCCACTCCCCAGTGGTTACCGAGCGCGTGATGGAATCTGCTCTGACACGCGCACTCAGCCACTTTTCCAAATCAATAAAATTAGGTTGATCTTAAAATTAAATCTTCTTCCCTGCAGCGAAAATCAAATTGTAATGAGTAGATGAAGCGATGAGCTTTCTGTGTGATGACTTTGAAATAATCAGTTTGTAGCTGTGTATATTTTTTACAGTATTGGAATGGTACTTTGAAGTCAAGATGAAGTTATAAGGGATTGAGGATTTATTGATGAAGTTAAGATGTATTCTGGAACATTTTCTTTACTCTGTTCCCACCAGACTGAACCTAACTGAACTAGGCTGTAAAAGGACCTGTGTTTAGCCTGTGCTCGTGCCCAGATTGTACACAGGGAGCTGCAGTGACACATAATGTAGGCAAAGCTGCATACATGTGTATTTTTAAAAGCATCAATTTACACCAGAGGCATTAGAGCTGCTCCCTCGACACTACCCTCTGTATATTGTCACATTCAAGCATCAGACTGTTTTGTATTGCTTACATATTCACTGTTGATCGCTTGAACTATGTTTTAAACGATACAAAATTTGTCAAACGGTGCTCGCATGAAGGCAAGGCGAGTTTATTTGTACAGCACAATTCGTACACAAAGTAATTCAAAGTGCTTAACAGAATAAGAAACAGACATTAAAATTACAATACAACAAATCAAAACACAAATAATCCTCATAAAATGAACGTTAAAAGAGAAGAGTGCAGAATAAAAACCTTTCAGTCATATGCACAGCTAAACAGAACCGTTCTGAGCCTGGATTTAAACATCGTCAAAGTAGAGGCCTGTCTCGCGTCTACATGAAGACTACTTACCATCTAAGTTTCGATGTCTGCACGTCATGCGCCTTTTCTTTTCTTAAGTTGTCCTTGTAAAACTGATGTTTGATGTCGTAAAGTGTTTTATATTTATCCCTGCGGCTATAAACTTCCCGTAGTCCATCACGAGTCGTTCCCCGAGGTCCTGGATGCGACGCGACTGTAGTGTTTTTAGAGACGTTTTGAAAGGGCATCGGAAGTTTATTTTGACACCACAAGCCTTTTTCCTGTCTTTCCCCTGCTAAAAGCCTGGAGACGCTCCAGTGATGCTGGAAAAATGGAACTCCAACCTAATTTGAGTGACGCGTAGCTTAATTGCGCCCATATGACATTGCTGGTGTAGATTGTATGACAGGTTAATATTAAAAACGATTCTTGTGCGTATGCGGTGCTGCTACTGCTTTGGTGTAAACTGAGGGTTACAGTTTTAAAATAGGCACTGCAATCACTACTGGGGTTTAGGTAGTGACCATTCAGATCAGAGAGAGGCATTTTAGGCTTAAAACAACTGGATTTTAGCATTGAAAGTGGCAACTAGTGCTGTCACCATACTGAAATTTTGAACTTGATTTCAATACTAAAGAACAGACTCGATACTCTATACTGATTCCGATACCCAACTGATCATTTTAAAAGCTCTTTTTTAGACAGTGGTGTAATAGTATTTGGTCATTACACCATGTGGTCTTACACGAGTTCTGATAAAACCCAAGATGAAACTGTTCAGGAAAGGTCAGATTTTTTTTCCCTTCAGTATCGATATCAGATTTTTGATACTTTTGACAACCCTACTGGCAACCCAAATGAGAGTCTCATGTGAGGCTCATTCTGCTTTCTGATTGAAAACATCATCTTGAGAAGCAAAACACGAAATTATAACATAAACAACTTGTCCATCATGCCCAATGTTTTTGTAATTAAGAATAGACAAGCATTACAGTTGTTATCAGTAAAAGCTATATTTGATTTGAACATGTTTATCTAATATCTGGGGACATAGGTCATGTTTATGGAATTTAAAATCAAAATCTTGCATGCAGTTCCCTCAACCAGTGAAACTCCCTCCTCTGACCTCTCCTCTGGTCCCTTACCGATCGTGGTATACTCCTCTGACCCTTCCTCTGACCTCTGACACCTCTGACCTCTCCTCTGGTCCCTTACAGAATGTGGTATACTCCTCTGACCTCTCCTCTGGTCCCTCTGACCTCTCCTCTGGTCCTTCTGACCTCTCCTCTGACCTCTCCTCTGGTCCCTTACAGAATGTGGTATACTCCTCTGACCTCTCCTCTGGTCCCTCTGACCTCTTTTCTGGTCCCTTACAGAATGTGGTATGCGGCGTCGGGCTGCGCTTCCGTAACCTCACCTGTTGGGTGTCAGACGGCTCTGTGGAGGACCCTGGGGCGCAGGTGGAGGAGGAGCTCTGCAGTGGGCTCGACCTGGAGGTGGGCGGGGACAAGAGGATCAGCCTGAAGGAGCCCTGTACGCTGCCCTGCCCAGGTAAAGCACACATCATAGTTGCCAAGTCTGCTTCTTTATAGCAAGTTTGGGCCTTTTCTTTTGCAACTTTTGAGATTTGCGTTTTTTGGGCTTCCTCCCAAGTGGCACTTTCATGTCATTAAAGGTTCTATATGACGCATAAGTGACTCTTGTGAGCTTTAAGCCATGTTATAATGTTGTTACCTCATTAGAAACATACCCAGAGTTGTGTTTTGTTTCATTCACACATATTTGAGTAATCCTTTATTATTACTCTGTCTACATCTCCAAAGCTCCATATGCTCTGTTCCACCTTGTGATGTCATGAAGTGGTAGTTTTCAAGTTAACTGCTTTAACTGCTACCTTTTACCTTTGTATGGAGTTTAAAACACTGTGGAGCACTTCCTGTTTTACCGCATGACGAGTTTTCTGTGTGAGAGAACTAATTATGGAAGTTTTGTGTGTGTGTGTGTGTGTGTGTGGAGGTTTTGTGTGTGTGTGAATGAAACAAAACTCCAGGTATGTTTTGATGAGGAAACAACATTATATAGATCTGAAAATATTGTAAAGAGGTGATTTTTTACACCATTTTTCAATTCTGTTTCATGTTAAGAGACTCATTAATGACCACATATAGTCTATGGTAACAACTGAAATACAACCTCTTAATGTTTTAAAGCTGTCAGTGATGTTAAATCTGATAATAAAGTCTGCACATCCCATTAGCGCTAGTTTAACTGTGATACACAACGTTTAACTAGTTACTTCCATTTGGGGCTTCTTTTTGTAGGTCAAGGGTCACTTGTTTTGGGCTTTTTTCATGGGCTTAGTCGCTTGTTGCTCTCTGAAAATCCGGTAACCTCTGGCTCTATGGGCTTATTGTAATGGATGTGTCCATGGCCTTTACGAATCTGATGTCATAATCTCAGGTAAATAACTGAATATCTCCATGGGTGGCTGACCAGCCAGTCCCTCCTGCATCCTGTTCAAATTCAGAAGGTCTGGAATCAGACCATAAAGGACGTCAAACCTCTGTCCTAACTTGGGACAGTCCAGCCACAGACGCTATGTGGAAGACATCTCTCCAAAATTCTTTTATCATGCAGAACAAAATCTATAACTTGTTTTGCCTGAGATAAATAAGAGTTTGGTGCTTTGATTGTTGATTCTGCAGAAATCCACATTGTTTCTGACAGTGTGTTGGCCATTCCAGTCTAGTGCAGTCCAGTCTGGCTATGTTTCCGTTGTAGGGAGTATTATACCTCTGATGACATAGGCCAAGCTCACAAGGACTGAGCTGGCAGTGAGTGTAACACAGTAGTCATCTCCAGTCCTGTTTCAAGATAAATAGTTATCTTGGTCTTAATGAAGACTTTTACTTCACAAACTCGTGTTCTCTGTGCATGCTGTTCTGTGGTTCCTCGGGGCTCCGCGGTCCTGCCCAGCGGACTGGAGCAGAGACAGTGGGCAAGGGCTTTACACCGTCTGTCAGAGGCGGACTGCAGCGGAGCAGCATGATGTGGAATCAGCCTGTCACTCCTCTAGGTTTTTGGTTTTTTTTACTTGTAAATGCCATGTTTGTTTTGACACAAAAGGACCATGTTTTTCTCTCTCCGCCTGTCAATCACATTCTGAAATTGGGGCGAGAGGATATGGTTCCAGACCCAAAGTACTGTAAAAGTGTGTGGTTTTGGGTAGACAGGCAAAGTGACTTCCAAAATCCACAAATGCTGAAAAGCCCATAAAAGTATAAAAATATGTGTGTGTGTGTGTGTGTGTGTTTCCCCTTCATAAAAGTATAAAAGTGTGTGTGTGTGTGTGTGTGTGTGTGTGTGTGTGTTTCCCCTCATTTCTACTGAATAGCACCTGCACCTATAGCTCCATCGATGTTATTTGAAGTAAGTAAAAAAGAAAAAAAAAAATCAAGATTAATATATGTATTAAATAGCATTTCTTTCATACAATATCCAAACACTATTTGTTTCACCAAAACAATAAGTGTGATTAAAAGCATAGTTTCACATGAGAGAGAATCAATAGTGTATATTTGTGCGGAGACCAGGAGGAGCTGCAGTGAGGAGGCCACATCAGACTAATGTGGTCTGCATTGATCCAGCAGCAGATACAAGAGTGTGGGATCTCATTGTGTTACCGACGGAGGTGCTTCCAAACACACTGTACAACACGCTGGTCAATGTTAAAGGGATTGTGGGGAGAGGTGGATAGTACTCAGTTACATTTACTAGAAAGTAACTATTTTAAGAAATTGTACTTTTTAGAGTAGTAAAAGCCAAAGTTGAGTCTGTCAACTGGACACGAAGTTGTAGGAGTGAAGACGTTTGGCTGCTCATCCAAGCCGCTTCTTCAGTTCTGGTCAGATTACTGCTGGACACTGCCTTATATCTATCTGAAGGGAGGAGCTCACTACACTGAAACTGTAAACAGCTATTGTCTCCAGTTTCAGCCTTAACGAGCCTCCATTCAACCTTAATGGCCCTGGCTGGTGCTATTGTTTTCTGTCACCTTTCTTCCTTTGTTTGCTGGGTCTGAGGATGGGGTTGTATATAGGCGACAGGTCATGTCTGAGGCCCCCATTGCTGTTCAAAGAAGGATTTTCTTTCCTAACAAAAATTGCTTCTCAAACCATTTCTTCTCTCTGGCTAAGATCTGTACTTCACTATCTTCAAAAGAGTGATTAGAGGCCTTTCAGATGAGGAGCTCCTCTGGACCCCAGGTGTTTACAGTTTCAGTGTAGTGAGCTCCTCCCTTCAGATAGGTATAAGGAAGTGTCCACCAGTAATCTGACCATAACTGAAGAAGCGGCTTGGATGAGCAGCGAAACATCTTCACTGCTACAACTTCGTGTCCAGTTGACAGATTCAACTTTGGCTTTTATTATGGATCAGACCTGGATGACTGAGGGATTACACAGACACTTTTTAGAGTACTTTTCTAGCAGCATACTTTTACTCCTACTAGAGTAATATTTTTTATTAACATATCTTACTTGAGTAAAAGTTGTGGTTCCTCTTCTCACTGTGAGTAAGTCCACAAGTGACAAAAGCTTTATGTTGACAATATGAAATGATTTGAACATTTGTGTTTCTCGCTTGTCTCCTTCAGATATGATTTAGTTTTTTTCTCATGTTTGTGTCTATGCTTGAATAGACCCAATTTTGTGCAGTATTTAACGTTTTGTTCATCTTGTTAGATTAACTTCAAATTATAAATCAGTTGTTACACTTACAGTATTTTTAAGTGATTTCTTGGACCACTGCTTAGTACTTCTACATGAGTAATATTACTTTAAAGTGACGTTACTCTTACTTTAGTGCAATTTTTGGATCCTCTACCCAGCTTTGATTGTAGGAGGTTCTAATAAAGCTGTAGATGTCAATGATAGAGATGTCTAAACAGAACTAGTTCATTTTTAACAGTTTGCAGTGGTCCAAAGTTATTCCTCACTTACCTTCTACATTATGAGCATCCTAATTATTCACCAGATGAGTTTATAAGCATTTTTCAAACTTTCAGAGACCAGAGTGGATTTTTGCCGTCACGGTAAAGCTAACAACAGCTAGCATGCTAATGTGCATTTGCTGATTCTCAGACAATAAAACACGTTATAATTAAATGCAGACAGCACACAGCAGACATATTTTGCTCAAATACATGGGGGAAAAATCTAATACAAGGCCTTTAAAGCAACCCAAGCCTGCCCCAGAAAGCAGCCTAAACATGGTGAGCTTGGTGTCTTGCCCCAGAACACAATGTCAAAGTGCAATGAAAGGAAAATGCAACTGCCAAAGTTTTGCTGAGCACAAACAATAAGCTACTCTGGGGATGTTTAGGAGATAGACAAAAGAGACATGTGAGACTGATGGATTATATATGTTTGTTTCACATTGTGATCCAGTGTTTACAGCTCAAACACGGACGCTTTTCCACACACACTTCTCCTACTGGTCAGCCTCTGTCAGGCTCTGAGTGGGTGACAGAAGCACCTGAGTGACAGACCTTAGTATATAAAAATACTAAGGTCTGTGTACATGAATGTGCTAACATCTAAATAATGATCTAGCTTCCATAAATCCTGTATTTTGTGTCATATTGCCCCCGCCCCCCTCTGTGTTCTGGCTCAGAGGTCCTGACAGAAGCACCAGGACCAGCAGCAGCCTGTGTGTGCGTGTGCGCGCGCATGTTTCTGTGCATATGTGTGTGCATGAGTGTGTGTGTTCGCGTGTGTGTGTGTGTGCACTCAGGTGATTTATAATGTGAGGAGTTTTAAGCAAAGTCAAAGAGGAGAAATATTACACTAACACATCTGGATTTATGAACTCTCATCCACTGTACTTCATTACTGTCACACTCTATTCACTCCTGTCCCTCTCCTCTTTTCTCTCTCTTTTGCTCTCTCTCTTTCTTCCCTCTCTCTGCTCTCCCTCTTTCCCCTCTCCCCTCCCTCTCGCTCTACTCTCTCTCTTTGGCTTTTCCCCA
>KN484584.1:39192-55750 GCA_000787095.1 Periophthalmodon schlosseri
TATCTATATACTCTCTCTCTCTCTCTCTTTTCCTTTCTCTCCATTTCTCCTCCGTTCCTTTCTCTCTCATCCCCATCTCTCTTGCTCCTCCCTTCCATCTCTCCCTGTCTTCTCCATCTCCCTTCACATCTCTCCTTCTCTCTCCCTCTTTCCTCTCCCCTCTCTCTCTATCTCCATCTCCTTCTCTCTCTGTCTCCCCCTCCTTTTCTCTCTCCTGTCTCTCTCTATCTTCCCTCTCTCTTTTCCTCCTTTTCTCCCTATGTCCTCCGTTAATTTCTCTTTCCTGCCGCTCTATCTTCGCTCTCTCTTCCCCTTCTTCTCCATCCCCCTCTCCTTCTCCCTCCATCTTTTTCTCGGGGTAAAGTGAAAATGATTTGGTCCGTGTGTCCCTGTGTGCTCCCTTGAGGCTGTGAGAGTGTTGAGTGCAGTATTTGAGCACACACAGAGCTCTCTCTGACTGCAGTCTTTAGGAGAGATTTTACCATCGAGTTGAGCTGAAGCGTCTCCAACGTGTCTATCTGTGATGATAATGGAGCTTTGTACTGTAGATTTGTATAAAATGAAAACTCTCTGTACTTCGTTCTCCAATTACAATTTCCTTAATCGGTGATACGCGTAGGATTCGGCGCTGTTGCATAGTCATTTTTTTAAAAAAAATCCGCTACTCGCCGACAACTTCACGGTTCTTTGTTGTGATGACATTTACGGTGAAGTCGGCTCCCGTTGGGCGCCACAGGTTTCTAAGGCAGAAGGCAGACTTGTTTCTTTTATTAAGTCGTTTTAGATCAATATGGTGATTTAAAATGTGCAAATCATGACATAATGATCCACAGGTGTCATAGATTATAACTATACAACAGACACAAACACGTGTTATACTAGTCTATGTGTCTTATACTTGTTCTGATACAGCTCAAGATCATTCTAAAGCTGTTCAGGAAAGGTTCATTTCTGTCCTGTGAATGTGACTTTTTTAGTATTGTTACTTGCTCAAATGAGTATCTAGTGTCGATACTACCTTTATTATCGATTAGTATCTGATTTTCGATGCTTTTGACAACCCTAATCGAATTGGAAGCTGTACATACTCCCGGCTTAGACACTATATTCCCAAACAGCGTAAGCACAGGGGGTGTAAACAGGACAGACTGTGGAGGATAAGGGAGCGTGTTCACAGGCACTGAACTCAAGGCAGACTACGGCAGACATTTTGGATCTGTATGTGGATTTGTGCAGGATCCTGGCTTTCATATAGTGCCACATGGACTCTGCCCGGTCTCCTGCTGGTAATGAGCTGTGCGGTCGGCTGCAGCCAAGCCCTCAGCCTCCCACACAGACTGCAAGCATCACGAGCATCCAGCGCGTCAGAGATAGCCAGGCTTGTGTTTACGCTAAGCTGAGAGAAGGCTGTGGCATAACCTCATTTAAGAGGATAAGCAGATTATTGTTGAGTGCTCCTCAAACTTTACACACCAATTACCATCTAAGAAAATATCTGGACTTCAAAGTACTGTCAGAACTAAACCAGGTATATCTGTGGGTTTCAGAGGGATGACGAATCAGCACCGTTGCCATGGAAGTTAACAATTCAAAATTAAATATTGAATCTACTGAATGGTCAGAAGTCCTCAAAATGTCGCACGTAACAGGAAGCTGCAACCCATGAAACTTCAGGATGAAACCAGGGACTATATTGTTATGGTAGTTCTCAATCTGGACTGACAAATTTTATTATATTATTATTTTTATTTTTTATGTATTTATTTATTTATTTATTTAAAAAGGGACCATGTACAATTAGAACATAAATGTTGCCCTTTGATGCATTGTACCAGAGTTGGTCTTGGGCTCATTTACATCTGCAGGTCCCTGGAAAAGAACAACCCACAGACATTTGACAAAACACAAACAAACAAACATTGGGTGACAATGGGTTGAAACACAAAAAGTATACATGCATTAAAACTCCCACACCCTTCCACACACACAGACACACACACATTTAAACACACAGAGTCACACACATTCATGCACACGGAGACACGCACAGAGACACACACACACACAGAGACACAGACACTTTTATACACACACATTCATACATACAGAGACACACATACATTTATACACACAGAGACACACACACAGACACACACACAGACACACACACAGAGACACACATACATTTATACACACAGAGACACACACACAGACACACACACAGAGACACACATACATTTATACACACAGAGACACACACACAGACACACACACAGAGACACACATACATTTATACACACAGAGACACACACACAGAGACACACACACAGACACACACACAGAGACACACATACATTTATACACACAGAGACACACACAGAGACACATACACATATTCATACACAAATAAACCCACACACAAAGAGACACCCACACACAAAGAGACACACACATTCATATATACAGAGGCACACACACACTCATATATACAGAGGCACACACACACTCATATATACAGAGACACACACAGAGACACACACACACACACATTCATACATACAGAGACACACACAGAGACACACACACACAGAGACACACGTACATTTATACACACAGAGACACACACAGAGACACATTCATTCATACAGAGCCATTGGAGCGTAGATGAGTGTTTACAGTTTTGGGTGGGTGGGTTTTTAGTTAAATTTTAAAACCTTTGATTGTGACACATGACTTTATGGATCCGGCAGCACGTTCCACCGTGTAGCGGCCTTCACTGAAAAAGCCCATTGTTCAAAGGCGGAGTGACGGAAAGGTATTACAGAGTCATGCAGAGAGGCTGTTCTTGTGGATTTCTTGTGGAGTTCTCTGTTTGTCCTTCAAATAGTCTGGAGCCAAGTCATTTAGAATCTTGAAAACCAGACACAGATTGGAAAAGGGTCTGTAATTTTCAAGACTCAGAAGATGATATTTTGCCAAGATGTTACAGTGATGGTGCATTAGAGGCTTTTTATCAAACATCTTTAAGGCGCGTTTATACACTGACTCTAAAGGTCTAAGAATTATAATTAAGAATAAATCAGCATTATAATTGTTACCAGTAAAAGCTATATTTGGTTTGAATATGTTTACCTCATATCTGGGCACACAGTTAGGTCATTTAGGTCAATTTGAAATCAAATTAAATGACCTAACTGTTCCTATAAAATAAAATTTGTGTTTGATTTACCAGTCAAGTCATTGTATTTGCCCCTTTTAGAAATACTATAATACTTAATGCTGTGTGTGTCATGGGGAAATAAAGATAGTACTTGAGTTGACACACTGCACTGCTTTTCCCTGTCCGTCAGTAATGTGTGGTCTATCCAGAGGAGCATCGCCCGTTCACCCGTTCTCCCTGTCCTCCAGTCACATGCTGGCTTTCTGTGTTCAGCTATTCTTTATTTTGTTCCGTCTTGCCTTTGCACCGTTTGTCCAGCTCCTCCGGTTTCCCCCTGTTCAGTTTGAGAGAATTACCTGCGCACCATTTCTCCCTGTCCTCCGGTTTCCCTCTCAGTTGTATTAAAGAGTTTTGTGTACACCATTTTTCTCCTCTACAGTCTTGTGTTCATCTCTCTCTTTATCCGGGGGAATGTTCCCGTTCACCATTTTGCCTTGTACTCCGGTGAAATACAGTCTCGTTTTTGGTGTCCAGGGAATTTCTACCTGTTCAGCGTTTAGCTTGTCCTTCAGTAATGTTTTTCTCACTCTCTCTTATCAAGGGAGCATTGCCTGTGCTCCGTTTCTCCTTGTCGTCATAATTTCTTTCTGAATTATTGAAGAATGCTACCAATTTACCATTTTGCCTTGTACTCCTGTGACTGTCAAATGTTCGGCGTGTTTGATTGTGTCCAGGGGAGCGCTACCACCACCTCCTTTTTCACTCTCTTTTATCACTGGAGAGGGTTACGCACCTTTCCTCCTTGTATCCCAGTTACATGTTTGTTGTTGTTCAGTGGTGTCTGGTCACCGTTTTGCCTTTTGCTCCCGTCACAAATGTATTAAACTTTGTTCTGAACAAACTTCCCGATCCACACGGCCAAACGCTAAACAAAACCGCACAATCCCGAAAAGATCCTTTGCACGGTCGGCCTTTTCTTTTTAAGACAGTGGAATCAGCTTCCGCAAAGTCTGAAACTGTCTCTAGACCTTAATCTTCGCTTCAAACTTTAGAAAGCGCATTATTATTAACGGTAGAGATAGTCCGAATATATTAATCAAGCCAATATTTGGACTTTTTAGCGTATCTGCTGTCGGCCTTGTTTGTTTTGGTCAATCTGTTGCATAAAAAATACACACAAAGCTTTATATTAACGCGTTAGTACGAAGAGATAACTGCACAAAACGTGACTACACAGCTCTCTTTTAAAAAAAAAAAGGACTGTGGGTGAGTTTGTAGTAAATTTACCTTACATAATTTAGGGAAAATAATCAAAATTAGTCATACATATCGGCCCAAAAATATCGGCAGAGGTTTTCGGCCATCAGTTGCTCTGTATTCTAAACAATCGGTATCGGCCATAAAAAACACATATCGATCGATCTCTAATTAACGGCGTCAACATCAGTCAAGTTCAATTGTATTTGTAATATTCACTGTAAAATCTAGTGACATAATTATGTATATGTATAATGCATAATGTATGTATGATATTTGTATTAAGTAAGCAATAAAAAAGTAAGTATTTGAAATGGTGACGTTTGTATTTTACTAAGACAATGAGCTAAGTTACTACTGGAAAGTAATTGGGCCCAGCGACTGCAGATGGAAAGTAGCAGTAGCTAAAAGTGGTGCAGTTTATGTTTTTTTTTTGGAAGACTAATGAATTTGTACATGGTCCCTGACAAATAAAGAATAAACATACATGAACGAGTTATTGTCTCTCGTCCAGTAAAGTGTTTCACCTCGTTCTCTAGTCAAACGCTTACCTGGGCGCCGTTTTGCCTTGTTCTCCCGTCACATGTTCTTCTTCAGTCTTGTCTAGTGACGTGTTACCTGTTCACCGTTTTGCCCTGTCATCCCGTCACATGTTTTTGTTGTCTCTCTGCTGCCTGTTCACTATTTTGTTTTCTGCCTTTGTTCCGCTTCCAGTCCTATGTTCTTTTGTTTGTTTTCCAGCGGAGTGCCACCTCTTCACCGTTTTGCCCTGTCCCCCAGTCACATGTTTCTGTCTGTTCTTCCAGGGGAGTGTTACCTGATGGAGTGGTCCGACTGGAGTCCGTGCGTCAGTATCTGTGTGAAGGAGGCGTCGGTGGAGTTTGGCTCGGTCCAGGTTCGGTCCAGAGCTGTCCTGGCCCAAGAACCAGAGAACCTGCAGCAGTGTCCAGACCAGGCCTGGGAGTCGCAGAGCTGCACGGGTGAGGGCACTACACACTGTACAAACGTGAAACATCTCGATCTGGACTTGTGTAGGTTTAGGTTGTTCATTTTTTCTTTGCTTATTGGGCCAAGATGATTTGACTTGTTACAAAAGTTCTGACTGATTTCAATATTTTTAGCTTCAACTTATTATAAGGTTACGCTTGGTCAGGACTACCAGGATTTTACCTAATGTGTTAACATGTTAAGTTGTTTAATAAGTTTCACTTTGGTTTTTGATGTTCTGAGTCCCCCCTCCCTTTGCTCCCCATGCTAAGTCACTCCCCCTTCAGAGCGCTATTACAACACAATCAGCGCGCGTCTGGCTAAAGAAACGCTTGTGAAGCTGTAGCACGTTGTTTCGTATCCTGCTTGTGTATAAATATGGACAGTTGTCGTGTGGGAGCATGGGTGGTGTCGGCTTATGGGCTGAGCGTTGGTTAGTACTGCTAACATAGGGTTCGAAAAGGGCCCAGCAGAGATCACTGAATACCTCAAACATGCATGGATGACATGTACAACCTCTTCAGGCATGTTTTTGATCAGGTAACAACATTATAACATGGTAGAAGGCTCCAGAAAGTCAGTTTTGCGTAATACCCCCTCTTTAAAAAGGAACGGTGCACTATGTAACTTTTCTGGTGGCAGGTCTGATATTGCTATTCCACAGTATGGCATTAAACATATCTACCCAGCAGAAAAAAAAAATCATAATACTTGGAAAAACCTGCATTCTTACTGTGAGTGGCGTCACCTCTTCACAGATCTGGCCCGTCTTGCTGTCTTCCCTACTTGTCATGGACATAGATGTTTACTTTCGTGCTGTGGAACAAGTAGGTGGCTGACCCAATACAGGATGGGCAACATCTTTAAAGCACATTTCTTGCCACATTACCTTGGGGGAAATAATTAAATAATATAATTTTCTATTTCTATAAATAGTAAAAATAACTGATTATGATAAGTCATATTTTTTAAATGGGATTGATTTTTTTAATCAATTGATCGCACTCAGTTTTATTTTGAAATGTGTTATGTGTAGTGTTTAGTGTCCTCTGCTGACTATTGTCAGCACAACTATCTACAACATGATACTAACGGGCTGATTCCACATCATTTAATGAGTCGTTCCACATCCCACGTTTGCCCTGTACAGGGCTACGCCGGTGCTACGCCACTCTGCCGTTTAAAACGCATAAGTAACTAAAAGCCTTTTTTTCCACTTTTATTAAAGTGTAAAATGTTATAAGCTCACAAAGTCCATTGAGAAGAAGTCTTTTTAATGAGTGTGAAGTAATTGAATTAGCCTGCATCGCCCAGAACCCCCTGGCTGCTCCTCTCTTCTTCACTGGGGTCAGCTGCAGCCTCTTCAGATGGAACCTGAGTCAGTCTTTAAACAGAGGAGGACTCTTAGCGTTTACTGAGGTCAACTATACATCCCCCCCCACTCTCTCTCTCTCTGTCTTACTCCCTTCCCCCTCTGAGTCCTTTCCATATGACTTCTCTGACCTACTATCCCTGGGCAGGAGCTTCCTCTTTGCACTCACTGCCATCTTGTCCTCTCTGCTCAGTCTCTTGACTTTTGACCATTTAAAGTCAATTATAAAGACTAAAACTGGTACTCCCCATTGTTTTCAGAGACAGACGTACAGGGTGTCTCTTTACAAGTCTTTCTTTACAATAAAAAAAAAAAAAATCATTACAAAGGCAAGTGATAAGATATATTAATTAGATTTGTTCTATTGACCTCAGTGGTTATAAAAGTTTCTAATCACACTGGGGTCTGCATGTTCGTGATTTCCTCAGTCTAACATTTCCAGACCGTTGGATTGGAAGGGATGGACCAGTTCCAAGGTCACCACGTTCACCAGATCTCACACCTCTGGATTTGTTTCTGTGGTGCTATGTTAAAGGTATCATGTATGGAACAAAGATACGGGACATTACTGAACTAAAGCAAAAGAGAACAGATGTGACTGAACCATCGATGAGGCTCTGCTACAGCGAACTTGGCAAGAAATCCAGTACTGTCTTGATGTGCTTCATGCGACTAATGGTGCCCATATCGAAGTGTATTAAATGAGGTAAAACACTTTGGAAACCACTGAGTACAATAGAACACGTCTGATTAAGGTATCTTATCGATTGCCTTTGTAATACATTTTTGAATTTGTAAAGGGACATAAGAGATTATGGACACCCTGTATATTATCCGATATTTTCATGAGCTGCTGCGGTTTGTGCATCTATTATAATTATCAACAACGGCTGTAAAACTGTAACATGACTTTCATCTTTAATTACAGGAGGTGCACACAGGATTGCCAAAGATCTTAAATTGTCATATCTCTTCCCGCGACATCGCGTTAAAGTGACAGTGTGCAGCTGGCATGGGTCCGAGTCTAATAATCCATCACGCGAGCCACCAATTACGGCTCAGAGCTAATGAGGAAGCCGGATCTAGAGGACCATTCAGAGGGACAATGCATAAACTAGAGTTACTGACCTGTGGGCTGTCAGCTCTGCCCTCTGTCTGATTCTCATTTAGAAGTGAGCGAGGCCAATCATAACGGCATATTACATCCACGCTCGTCTCAGCGGTGCACTCAAACTGCACTTTAAACAGACGACAGGAGCAGTTAGAGCAGAGCCATTCGGGCACAGCGGTGTGGAGAGGTGTTTCTGTCCTCCAGCACTCACAGGGACAGAGAGACGAGTGGTCAAGCGCATATTGCAATTTTGGACACCTTCACTTTCATGTTTGATGTGTTATAACGTAAAATCATGTATATAAAGTTCTAAGCAATTCATCCATTTCAATCCAGGTACACATAATAATCTACACATAACTATACTGTAAATGTCTGTGTAATCTCTCAATCGTCAAGGTATGTTTTATCCCAAAAGAAAACTGAGTTCTGTCAACTGGACAAAAGTTTTAAGAGTGAAGATGTTTCGTCACTCATCCAAGAGGCTTCTTCAGTTCGGACAGAGTATCCTAACAGAAGTTAGTCGTTCCATTAGGGGCTTGGTCGTGCATAATGACTACAGAGAGTGTGTTCAGTGTAGCTCCTCCCTTCAGACAGAGATTATGCAGTGACTTACAGAACCCTATCACAACTGAAGAAGATACTTACATGAGTTGCGAAGCGTAATCACTCTTAAAATTAGTTGACAGAATTCAGTTTTGTTTTTGTTTTTTCGTAAATGTTAATTTCAGCGTACTTAAAAAAACAGCATGAAGCAAGTAATTAAAAGTTTGTATTTGGGTAACTTTACAAGACAAAGATAACACCCCCCCGGTTAATGCCCAGTCTCTGATGTCTGAAGCTAATCAGGGTTGGGCCTGGTTAATACTTGGATTGGAGACCAGACCAATGGAGCAGCAGCACTGTAGGCCATACTGCCGCTGTTTTTTCATTAATAATATGTTTAGCTAAAAGTAGTCAAGGCTGCGTGCCTGTTATGGCCAATTGCACGTACGCCTTTTGTGCTCTGAAAATGAGGTATTGCGTTATGTGCGAATATTTGTATCATACTTAAGCATTAAACCTCATAAGAAGCATTCATTTGACACTTTTTACCCAAATTATCACGTTTAGCGAACACTCAGACCCTCAAACTCCAACTTCCAGCTTCCCTTTTGTCCAATGTGAAATCCTTCTGTTCCGTATTGATGTAGTCTTCATATACGCGATAAAGAGTCCTCGTAGAGCTGAGCGAGATTAGACCGGAGTCATACGAACCCGCGGCAGATAGCGCAGAGGAGCAGGACACTTCTCACTAATCTGTTCTCATTATGGACTCAAACATGCTCCGCTAATGTGAACCGTCAGGGTTCCCACGCACCTCGACAATATAGAAGACGTGATTACACCATTATGAAAGATCTGCTTACAAAAGAACTGGTCTATTTAAGGACACAAATATATGGACACACAAAACACATTATTAAGTATTGGATTTATACAGCGCCTCTCAAGACGCCCAAAGCTCTTTACAGTGTATTATTCATTCACTCCACACTCTGGGGCTGCCAATCTGCCCCATCGGCCCCTCCGACCAGAGTCGTCACTCGCGCACCCCCCACATTCATCCTAAGCAACGTGGGTGAAGTGTTTGCCCAGTGGCACGACAAAAGTTTCCCACTAGAACCCTAGCACCCCACTGTGGCATTCATTCATATTCCCAGCCCTGCGTAGCCAACTTAATCTCAGTATATGTCGACATGCGAGAAAGTTTCATCTCAAACTGTAGAACATTCCAGGCAAAGCAGTAACATCTCTACGGAGACAAACAGAAAAGTCGCATGGTGTGCCTTTAACTGATTTTATTCTATACTATTCTGTTCTATTTTTTTTTCAAAGCTGAACATATTGCTAGTTAGCGTAATGGAAATCTCCACGAGTCAAGCATCAACTGTTCCACGTGTCTGTGCGAAGGTCATGAACATAAACCGGGACAAACAGAACTAGCTCATTTTAAACGGTTTGCAGTTGTCCAAAGTTATTCCTCACTTTCTGAACGCATTCCGAGTATCCTAATTATTCACAGTGATGAGTTTATAAGTGCTTTTGACAACCACAGTGGAGTCTCAGTCTCGGTAAAGCTAACAACAACTAGCTTGCTAACACAGCACTTCTTGGTTTGCTAATGATTAAACGCTTTATGCAGACAGTACACAGCGGACTTACTTTGACCTCAAAAGTTGTTTTTTTGTATTTTTTTTTACAATACTTCTGTACTGGGGAAAGACGCATTTTACTTAAAGCAGACCTATTCTGCAAAATCCACTTTTCAGAGCTTTTAACCTAATTGTTTCCCCTCACCCTTCACTCACCCGAAGTTGTATTTGGAGTGATTTGCGCATGTTTGAGTAATCTTTAATTGTATTTTCAAGACGCCATATTGCCAATCAACCCCCGCTTTCACCGCCACTTTCTTTACACGCTCGCTGCTCTGTACTTTATTCATTCTCCAGTTTTATTTTCTTAATCCGTGATATGCGTAGGATTCGGCAGCGTCACGTAGCCATTTTGGTACAAATGAAAAAAAAAAAAAGATACTCGCTAGTGTGATGTGCGGCTATTCATCTGAGGTGCCAACAATTTCACAGCTCTTTGTTGTGATGACGTTTGCGGCGACGTCAGCAGTTTTCTAACGCGGGAGTCAGTGAATTTGTTTCTTTTAGATGAGTATTGCAATTTAAAATGTGCAACTAATAACATAATGATCCACCGGTGTCATAGTTTATAACTATGTATATAGCAGACACGAGCACTATATGTCTTCTTTAAATACCGTATTTTCTGGACTATAAGTCGCACTTTTTTTCATAGTTTGGCCAGGGGTGCAACTTATACTCAGATGTGATTTATATGTGAATTATATGTTTTTTTCTTCATTATTATGCATTTTATGGCTGGTGCGACTTATACTCCGGCGCGACTTATACTCCGGAAAATACGGTGCATGACAAAACATCGGGTGCACGTCTTTAACTGCACTGTGTCCACTTATACTCGGCGCGACTTATACTCCGGAAAATACGGTGCATGACAAAACATCGGGTGCACGTCTTTAACTGCACTGTGTCCTGTATGTTGTGCGTTAGGAGGAGACTGTTACGAGTACAAGTGGAGGAGCAGTGTTCTACCGGACTCCACCAGGCCGCTCATCTGGTGCCAGCGCTCGGATGGAGTCAACGTCACAGGTGGGTGTTAAAGCTTAAACAAAGCATTTAATTTATGTTCTAATGGAAGATACGGTGGGATTTAATTAAATACGGTGGGATTTAATTTAAAAGTTTTCTTCTTCACACTCCTTTTCGAGCTTAAATAAGAAAAATATGTGAAATATGCATTGAGCGATAAATGTGCTCATTAATCTGCTCGAAATAAATAATAATAATAAATAATAAATAAGCCTTTTCAGCAGGTCTCAGACAATAATGAAATAATAATGAAAAATAATAATGAAAAGGACTAAACTGAATCCAGGACTGAGCCAGGTCTAAACCCGCAGAGGGATTCCGTTTTAGAACTCACCGCTACTTCCTGTATTTTGTTCTTTTTTTTTGTACTTTTTTCCACAAACTGCCACTTAACTGATGTAAAACTATGATGTAAACTATCCACCAAATCAAGTCATAATTTGGGGCGACTGTGGGTAGAGCGGTGGTTCCCTGACCCAAAGGCTGGAGGACTGATTCCCGCTCGGACTAAGTTCTGTCGTTGTGTACTCGGGCACGACTCTTCACCCACCTCGCCCAGTATGAATGTGGTGTGTGGCGGTGGTGGTCAAAGGGCCCATGGCACAGATTGGCAGCCTTGCTTCTGTCAGTCTGTACTACGGCAGCTGTGGCTACAATAGTAACTTATCACTTAACTTACTTACCACCACCGAGTGTGGAGTGAATGAATAATGAACTGTAAAGCACTTTGCGTACGTTGAAAGACGCAATATAAATCCAACGCATTATTAAAATTAGAAAAACATGGAAACCTGTCGTAAGTTTCCTGAGTAGTTCTCTGAAACTCTTTTCTCTTTGTACAGGAGGCTGCCCCCCTCTGAGCCCCGGAGCAGAGAGCAGCTCCTGTGACCCCCCCTGCCTCATGCCCCGCTCCTTCTGCTCACAGGTAACACCCTACTCTTACCTTTTATGTCTGAAATGCTCCACAGTGTGGCATTAAGCTTATCTATCTTGCTTTTAATCAGTCAACTCCTTATGTGTATTTATTGATCAAAAATACCTTGAAAAACATGTATTCTAACCCTGAGCAGGGTCGCCTCGCAAATGTACCTAGTTTGCAAAAAATGGAACACACAGTTTAGTAGCAAAAAAAAAGTTAATTTAGTGTTTAATCCCACTTTTAATCTCCTCTGTGCATTTGTATTCAGAGCACTGGCATCGCTCTGACCTGTGTGACTTACGAGTGCAGCAGTTTGTCTCACATCGGGTAAAAGTTCTGGCCAAACTTAATGTCGTCATCTGTAATAAATAGTCTTTGGTACAGAACGGTGAGGAGCAGCCAAGTGTGCTTTCACTGTAGTGTGGAGAGTTTGACCTCCACCAGAGAGCATCCAGTCTGCAGCTGAGATAATACTGTCCCTCACTGCACCGCAAAAGCAAGGACTGCATTACTTACTCTTACACTACAAATGCAGAACAGAAATTTAAAATGTGTCATATTTAGGATATTCCTTGTCTTTGGGAGCAATGATCAACTGCAAAACTAAAAAACTAAAAAACTCAGTGGTTAGAGCAGTTGCACTAAGTTCTATCACCAGCTGCGGTTACATGCACACTCAAAATTTGATTATTATCAGATATATGGAGCTAAAAGATTATTAAAATCAAATGTAAACCGTAAAATCATCTGATCTCTTTCTGATCATGGTCCCTCGGATTACTCACATCAAATTGTGCAGTTTGTGTGCCCTTTAAGTCATTTTAAAGAGCTAGAAACTAGATATTAATCTTGGTGAGCTTGTAACCGCAGTCGTTATGTCGTTATAGGCAAGACACTTGACCCACCTTTCTTAGCTGAATGTGAGGGGCTGATGGTGCAGATTGGCCACCTACCTTCTGTCAGTCTGCCCTAGGGCAGCTGTGGTTACAGCAGTATGAGTGAATGAATAATGGCTACACTAAAGCACTTTGAAAAGCTTTAACAAGAGTTACAAGTGTAACACATTATTATTATTATTATTATTATTATTATTATTATTGTTATTATTATTATTATTATTATTATTATTATTATTATTATTATTATTATTATTATTATTATTATTATTATTATTATTATTATTATTATTATTATTATTATTATTATTATTATTATTATTATTATTATTATTATTATTATTATTTCTCTGTGGTTGAAAATTAGATAAATCCCAATTTTGTAAAATATTTTGTCAATAAATGTTTAGAATGACTTTTGACTAAAGTACTAAATCTTAACTAACTAAAAATGTAAATCAGATTTTTTTTTCAAGTATTTAAAAAGATTCCATTTCTTTATTTATTTTTACAGCTACAGTAAGTAAATGTGGAGTAAAGAACTTGCACTTGAAATGGGATGATTATTATTCAGAAATATCAGACACGTTGTGAAATAATCTAGGTTTTATTTTAATTTAATGTTTTAATTTTTTGCATATTTCCTACTATCCTCTTCCCCCAAATAACCCCTCTTCCTCCCCCTCTCTCCGGTGTGTTTTTGTGGTGTTGTGGCTCCCCCTGCAGAGCGGCGTGTGCATGTGCGAGGAGGGCTTCACAGAGCTGCTCTCCCCTGTGGGACAGCTCCTGCGCTGTACCCCTATCCCGGTGCTGGAGGTCCCCACAGCGCAGGACACTGGGGCCGAGGTGGACACCAGCCAAGCGGCCAACCCCACCCAGAGCTCCACCACCCAGCCGGGGAAAGGGGGGAGGGCCTGGTACCTGCAGCCCTACGGAGCAGGTAAATATATTATGGTTATATAACTTAATACATGTTACATATAGAGAGAAGAAAAGGGGTGATGTTTGGGGAGCTTTGATTGCATAAATAAAAAACTGAAAAGCTAAAAGTATAATATTTTCGTAGTAGTAATAGTAGTAGTTGTAGTAGTAGTGGTTGTAGTATTAGTATTGATTATGAAAATCAAAGATCAAAGGATGAAATAAATAAAATAACTGCTCAAAAATACATTTACAGTCGCAAGGTTTTGTTTTAAGAATAGTCCACACTAACATCAGTGTTTCTTTGATTTTAGGTATTTTGTTTAATTTATTTATATATTTTTTGGTTATTTGAAAACTACTAGAATAACAAGTCTGTTTGTTATTTTTATTTTTTTTTTATTTTTTCTGTTCAATGTCGCTGGACATGTGCAGAATACACTGTTTGTTTTTTTGTTTATTTTTTGTTATTAATATCTCCTTAACAGGCCTAAACTTTTCAGACTTTCTTTCCAAGGTTGACTCCGCACTTTTGTTGCCTTTCGTGTTAGCATCATGTCGCTAATAGCCATTATCCTAATTTACTTTTTGCTTTTCACTTTTTCCTGTAGAAGCATTCTCTGTGAAACTTACTATGTAATTTTGAAACATCTTCTAGGTTCTACCAATGCCAATGTTTCAGTAATATCAGCCACCGGCGTGTTTATAGAGATGTTATCGCTGTTCCTAACAAAAAAGTTCAATCAAAAGGGGTCAAAAGTATAAAAAATCTCATTGAATCGAGACTAAAACTAGTATCGAAACTAGCTTCTCATTTAAGCAGGTATCGATACTAAAAAAGTCACATTCACAGGACAGAAATGAACCTTTCCTGAATATCTTTAGAATGATCTTGAGCTGTATCTTTCACAAGTATAAGACACATAGACTAGTACACGCCCATGGACCACTATGGAACCTACTGGACGACTGAGGGATTACACAGATATAAGGCCACATGGGAATAGAAAAGAAAGTGCGAACATTTAAAGTTGATAATCACATTCTATTGTCTAAGAAAGAAAAGGTAGCGAACCCTGCACCAGAAAAGTTACATAGCTCATCTTCAAACTACATTAAAGTGAACTCTGTTTTAACACCTGAACCTTGTGAAATCGATACATTCCTAAGCAGGGCACAGATGGAGCGTGTAAGTGGCCATCTTGGATCTCCTCCTGCCTCCTCCCTGTTACTGCGGTGAGGGGCCGTGTGCCGTGTACAGACCTCCTCAGTGTGTCTCTGTGTTGTCCGCAGATGGGAAGCTGAAGATGTGGGTGTACGGGGTAGCAGCGGGGGGCCTGGTGCTCCTGATATTCATAGTGTCTATGATTTACTTAGCCTGGTGAGTGCTCTTCAGTCACCCTTTGGTCCTCCATCAGTCACCACTCATCACATCCCATGGTGCATAGTCCCAGAGTGCAAACTGTACAACGGGGCCCACACTGCAGTGCCCCCTATTGTATAATAATGGAAATAGCCAGGGAATGTAATGAGAGGCAGGACTCTGGATGTCTAACACAGAAGAAGTTTATTAACTATCAGGGCCACAGACATCAACACTCAACATATGGCGGTGTTGCTCATTCCATGCTTCCATTGTAGGGAGTATTATACCTCTGATGATGTGGCCAGATAGCAAGGACTGAACTGGAGTTGTCTTGGTGCAGTAGTGCAATTTCCCTATCAGCCCTCTGTCCGCTTTGCCTGGAGGGGCCGTGGATGATGTTTGCACGAAAAAGGCGAGTTAAAGCCAAATTTCAAAAACAGTTCTATTCTATTCTACTTTTTAAGATAATGAATAGTTCAGATTTATAAGATTGACAAGCTTCTTAAAATTCTTCGTGGTAGTCCATCATGTATTACCCCCTCAGTCACACTCTATGAAGCTCCACAGTGACCGCCCTCCCCTGCTTCCGGAAGTCAATTTTACATTCATTTTTCTTGTAGATTTTTCAAAAAAATGTAAAAGTTTGAAAGGTTGCTCAGGGCTAACCAGCTACGTGGTAACTACTGACCGCAAGACTTATAATTTTATTCTGAAACTTTTTTAAGTTTTTAAAACATTTAGCCGAATCGTGCGTTTTAAACGTTCTTTTTGGACAACGTCATTATGGATATTAGTTAGCACGTAGCTGGTTAGCGTGTAGCCGGTTAGCCGCCGCGATGCCTCTGAACTCTTAATATTTGATTTTTTTGAAAAGTCAATGGAAAAAATGAATGGAAAATTTACTTCCTGCCAACTTTGAAGTGGGCGGGACTGTTGAGCTCCATATTGGCATTCAAGTGCTCTACTTCAGCCGCCTTGGGGCAGACTAGAAGAAACATGGGTGCCATTATGTGCCAACGACCTCACAATGGCTAAAGAGCCAGTGATAGCTCCCACCATTAAGTAAGTTGAGTTGAGTTGAGTACAATACAGTTCAATATTTGTGGATTTCCTAATTGGAGATTCCATTCTTAATTACCAATGTGGACCCATAAAGATTCCAAAACGTGATCCCTGTAGCCTCGTTGTACAGTCTGCACCCCTGTCCCGTAGCCCCTCCCCCTCACCAGATCTCACACGTCCTGTCCTCTGTCACTGTGAGCGCAGCAGCTACTGCGCCCGGCTGCACCGCTCCCTCCGCGCACAGGAGGCCGCCGCCGGCATCGCGGCTAACGGCGCCATCGCC
>KN484584.1:55836-66122 GCA_000787095.1 Periophthalmodon schlosseri
GCCGGGCCCCCAGCACGTCCTGTACGCCTGCCCCGGGTGCAGGGAGCATGCCCACAGCAGCGGCATCTCGTGAGCGCCCCCTCCCGACCGCGCTGACCGCAACACTGTGACCTCTGACCCCGAGCCCCAGCCCCGCCCAGTGCCTTTCAGGGGACAGGGGAGGACACAGGAGGACAGGTTGGATATGCTAGTTAGCTGTAGCGTTGTAGCTTTTAGCGCTGTTGAACCCAGCACACAGGTGGTATCCAGAGATTGTGCAGTTTTATAAAGAGCAGCTGTGGCTTAGTTTTCGCGTGTGTTTGTGTTATGTTTTAGTTAGACCGTCCCACTTTTGAGCCCTGTGTCCCATGTCCCAGCAGATTTACCCAAATTAATGTTTGTAATTACACGCTCTTTTCACAGTTTTATTATTATACTCTTCCACCTCAATCCTCAATCCAAACTGTGCCAATTTTTAGTTTTGAAAGTCTGGTCACGCTTGTTTTAGTATAAAGTTATTACAGAACCAATTGGGCCCTATATAATTGCTAAGAGGCAAATACATCTTATGCTAGTGGTTTGTTTGTTTTTATTTACATTCCCAATAGCTACTGAAGAAAAGACAGCTGCTATTCTTCCTGGGCTCCATATCTAAACTAAAATTCTACAAATAATGCAAATGAATATACAATAATAATAATTATAGCTCTACTTTTGTAAAATTACTTTTGATTAGAGATAGTATAAGTCCATTGTTAAGCCCAACACAAAGCTGCAAAAAAGCCAATCCACAAATACAACATTCACATTAATAATATCATAATTAATATACTTTTTACTGAGTGACTATGAAGAGTCTCACCCTCTTGTGAAAACTAACTGTCCACATCCCTGAGATCAGAAACTGTGTGAGTGACATATGACAGGTTTTCATGTTTTTCTAACTCTGACTTGGTTTGGTGGGATTGTACCTGTGGTCAATATTTATCATAGTTTTACATCAGTTAAGTGGCAGTTTGTGGGAAGGAGTTAAAAGAAAAGTACAAAAATACAGGAAGTAGTCTTTTCTTTTTGCATCAGTCAGTGCTTCTTTACAAATGCACATGTTTGTTGTCCTAACGGCTAAAGGTCCAAATTGGATCTTGAAGTTCTATTGTCTCCCGGTGTTGTCCATCTACAGACCGAGATGTTCAAGAGGAGCAGGCCGATAACACACTGCAGAGCCAGTGTAATGTCTTTTATTGTGTTTGGAGATAGGCTCTGCTGCAGGGCTATTCAAAGTGAGTCCCATTACGGTGAAGGCAATTCAATCCTACAACTAAATGTAATGGGTACTTTTAACTGTTTTACTGCAAGGAATAACAACTTTTTCTGGCAGTAAAATGTTCACTTTCTTAATACTTCTTGAGTACGTGAAATCAAATTTGAGTGGTTGCAATGATATCATCACAAGGCTACAGGTATAGTTGATGTCTTCTTTGAGAACTAAACCTCCTTGTCCTTCTTTTTCTGTGTAAAAGCTGCTAACCCTGTAGTTTAGTCCTATCGCAAATAAATTGGTAGAGTGCAGAAGCAGTATGTAGTGCTCTGCTGCCCTCTGGTGGACACAGTAAAAAGTATAATACGGTTTATTAAATTATGGGGTAACATTTGTTGAAATATGTTTAAACTGTGAATGAATACTGATTTATTTGCATTATGTTGTTAAATAATGCCACCCATTCTGGTTTCTGGTTTAGTAGTTCTACGCACAAACTTGGAAGAGGGGGTAAACATGCTTTGTTTGAATGTATGTTTGTGTGTAATTTCACTGATAAAATACAAAATTTTGCAGGAAGTTGTGTAAAAGAATGGAAACTTTCCTCCCAGAATCACAATACTACATCACCCAGAAATCACAAGACACTTATCAAGACACTTTGTCCATTGATGGTTAAGGTGACACTGGTAACACAGTTATATTCTTCAATCTGTTTATGAAACACTTGTAATGTGTTTAGTGTTTCTCATTACTTGTTCATTGTCATCCCCTGCCTCTCACTCATGCGTTTGTGTACCCTGCTGTCCAGTTGCTGTTCAGTAAAAATGGTAAAAGTGGTTGCACTGGACCTGCAGATGCTGATGTTCTGTTGATTGGTGATTGATAGGTGCTCTACGAAACTTCTCTGGTGGACCACTTGCTTGTTATTGCTTTATCTGGAATGCTCCTCGGTAAAGCATTTTTTGTTTATGTATCTTCAAAGACGCAAGCAGGTGACACATTTTTATCAATAAAAACGCCTCAAAGATAATTAAGTTTAATAGCATACTGTGTAACATTTCAGACAAGGCATAACCATGGAACCGTGGACCGTCCACCCGAAAAGTTACAAAATGCACCTTTACCTGATACAATGGCGCATTACATCCTTGCCATTTGTGCGAATAGAATGGTACTTAAAAAACAAGTCAGTCTGTATCAGAGCATCACCGTCTTTTGGTCCCTTTCATTAAACCAAACAATGTCCTAACTGCGTGTCCCTCTGTCCACAGCAAAAAGCCAAAGAGACCTCCGAGACAGAGGCAGCAGAACAACAACCGCCTAAAACCTCTGACGCTAGCCTACGACGGGGACACCGACATGTAGGACGCCACGGGACATTTGGACAGTGGGAGACAGGTGGACACTGGGAGAGGAGTGGATACTATAAGAGAGGACACAAGGACACTACGAGACAAGGGGACATACAGATGGATGCCTCATCACCGCGGGACAGGAGCGCTGGAGACGATCGGCCGTTTTAAACCGAGCCACCTTCCAGCCCCTAGAATGACAATGGCTGTTTCTATGTCACATTGTCAGGAGCTTTAAAGGAGACGTGTTATGCTAAAATGTTTGACCGTTCACCCACGGTATAATGTTGTTTGTACCTCAAAAATCTACCTGGTGAAGAAGTCTGATTTATTCATGTTTAAATTAGCTTTTTAATGAAAATGCTGATCTATTTATGGGTTTAAGTCAGATGACCTATTTGTGTTTTGAACGATTTTTGACCATTCATAATATTTAGTTTTGGATGTTGATTGCCATTAATCTGATGCTCATGGCTAGTTTGAAAATTAGGTAGGCCAAATTTGGTACTTACCCCATTTCCACAATCCTACTTGGCCCTACTCTGCTCTACTAGACCCTACTTGGCCCGGTTGCATTTCCATTACTCTTTAGAATCTGGTACTGTATCCATGGAAACTGCCCATAACAAACCAGTAAAAACAAAAATCAAGGACTTCCATAATCTTTCTAAGATATAAGGAACTTTGGTTAAATGACTTTTTCACTTTAAGGTCCATCTGGCATTTTGACATCATCAAATTCTAATCTAGAAAATGGACACAACATATTGAAACTAGAAGGTGCTCCTGCATGTTTTTAAAGTTCACTGGACGTAGCATCAATTTGTAGCATCATGTTTCCAAACAATTTCTATTTCCGCTGTTGCCAGTTGAGCGTCAAAATGTAATCCAAGCGTTCTCTGTGAAGATGAAATGCTGAAATTGATACTTTTACATTCATACATGTGAATAGCTCCTGGACATGTGACATACAGACATGGCATTTGTGAAGATTATAGCTGTATTCGTTTTGCTCATGATGAACGTTTGTGAAATCCATATCCAGAGAAATGCCTTCTGCAATCCCGCCCTCCGTCTACCGTCTCGCTCCTGTAGAACTCGTGCTGCCGGAATCCAACATGGCCGTCCCCCTTCTACCCTCTCACTCTTATAGAACATGTGCCCGCTGGGATTCAACTTGGCCACCCCCTTTGTTCCCTCTCGCTCATGTAGAACTCATGCTGCTGGGATCCAACATGGCAGCTCCCGTTCTACCCTCTCAGTCCTGTAGAACATGCGCCCGCTGGGATTCAACATGGCCGCCCTCCTTCTTCACTCTTGCTCCTGAAGAACTCGTGTTGCTGGGATCCAACATGGCCGCCCCCGTTCTACCCTCTCAGTCCTGTAGAACATGTGTTCGCTGGGGTTCAACGTGGCCGTCCCCCTTCTTCCCTTCCGCTTCTGTCGAACATGTGCTGCTGGGATCCATCATGGCCGCCCTCCTTCTTCCCTCTCATCTCAAACTTTTCTGGGGCTTAGAGGATTCTCCGTTCAGATGGTGCCAAAACGTAGCGCAGGAAACAGAAGAGGAGAGCTCATAAACGGTTTGGACTGCTCTGCGTCAATCCTCTTCACGACTAAAGAGCCATCCCTCTCTCTCATGTGGACTGTGGGTGAGGAGAAACTGGCTGACAAGGAAAAGTGGTGGTCTAGGCTCTACATTGCACTATATTAGTGCAGCATGATATGCACAGTGACTTCTACCTTTGCCATAGACACTGCACTGCAAGAAATGAGAACCTACAGGAGTTAAAATCAGTTGAATTCAGAATGTTATTTTGAATTGGATTTAACTTTTTTAAAGTTAAACCTACAAAAAGTTATTTTTTTTATTAGAAAAAATACCAGCGAATGGAGCCAGGTGGTTTTATATTTGAAGTGTTGTCGCACTTACTCACACACAGATAAAAAGATAGAAAGAAATTTTACCCTGACAAAGAAAAATATTAAATATTGAAAGTCCTGTTAATTAAATCTGAATTAAACAGAGTGTTATGTAAAGTCGACTTTTTGGAGCGTTCCATCATGTTACAATGTTGTTCCCTCGTCAAAAACATGTCTGAAGAGGTTTTAACTGTCATCCATGCATGTTTGAGTAATCTAGCGATCTCTCCCGGGCCCTATTCAAACCCTTTTTAAGGTTAGCAGTAAGATCCTATCCAAAATTCAGCCCACAAGCCTACGTCATCCATGCTACCGCACGGCAATTCTCCATAAATATACAAAAGCATGATACAAAACAATACACTACAACTTCACAAACCTGATGTGATGTGCAGTAGTTTCATTAGCGGGATGCACGATGTTAGCTATAGCACTTTGAAAGGGAAGTGCAGGGAGCAAAGGGGAAACTTATAAAACATGTTAATACATTGTTTCCATTTACATTTTCAATAACAGGTAACATAGTGATCTAAATGTTATGCGTAAGACCCTCTTTAAAATAAATCTGGCTCAGTCTAAATACTGTGATTCAAGTCATTTTGATTTATTTAAATTACATTATTTTCCATCTAAATCAAACACCAGCTCTT
The DNA here is from genome assembly GCA_000787095.1 of Periophthalmodon schlosseri. Lineage (NCBI taxonomy): Eukaryota > Metazoa > Chordata > Actinopteri > Gobiiformes > Gobiidae > Periophthalmodon > Periophthalmodon schlosseri. Next base: position 61,002 of record KN484584.1, read on the forward strand.
TGACTTTTTTGGCTAAATCTTTGCCAGTGGGTTAAACAAATTGAAACACACTTTTCCTACCCCACTGGGATTTTTCATTTAATTTCCATTTTAGTGAGAAAAATCAAAACTGTGAAATCCAGATTAAAATTCTGAATTCAATCAGTCTCCTATGTATTATGTTTTTGCAGTGCAGTCACACACTTTAAATACCTGTGAATAGATTTGGTTGGACTTTTGGTTCTGGTAAATGCGTTTGTGGTTTGTACATTTGCTGTGTTCACTGATGATAGCCGTGTGGGGTCAGAAATGAGGACATGTCCACAACCAAAACACTCAGTTTCCACTCTCTATGTAAGCAATTAAACCAAGAAGTGCTCCTCTGGGTTTTTAAAGTCCATACGTTTTCACTGGACCCGTTCTGGTCATTTTACGATTGAATATCTAACTGTTAGAATCATGTTGACAGTAACCATGCTGCTAATTTGTATTTTCAAAATGCTTCACTCACCATTATTGCCAGCAGAGGGCAGCAAACAAAAAAGCTAGTGTATTGTTTTTCATTATATTTAATCATTAAGTTACGAATAACAATAGTGATGGATAGTACTCAGTCACATTTACTCAGCTACATTTTTACTTGAGTAACTTTATATTAAAATTGTACTTCTCGGAGTAGTTTTCAGACACCATACTACATACATACGCCATAGTTCTCTTACTTGAGTACTACGGTGTATGTATGTAGTATGTGTATATATTGAGACTTATTTAACAAAATTTTTGGCTACCCTCCCCACCTCTAAATTCGTATATTAGTATTAAATGTTGTATGTTTTTAATGTTTTGTTTATTTAGTGTGGACATAACCTCATTCCTTACTTCAATTAACTCATTTTTATAAGTTAATCTTAAAATGTTATGTACCTTTTATACTCGTGGCATTATGTGAAGAACTGACTTGGACTGGAACCATGCAAGAGTCTGCCTTACTCCTATGGTCAGTACTAACACCCCATTCACAAGGACTAGAGCTGTTAAGAGTCCGGCGATATCAGACCATGTAACATACTGTAGGTGCTTCAATCTTGTAAAAAAAAGAAAAATATGAAAGGATGAAAGGACTTACGATTCAAGGTGTGCACTGCAAAAAAAGGGGATGAGGTAAAACGACTTGAATTCAGAAGGTATGTCTTGTTTTGAAGGTTTCGACTAATTTATCTGGTCATAAAGTTGAAACGATTTTAGAAGTCCCCACTCCTCCATGGGGGAAAACTATTCATTTTAATGGAAGAAGAGGTGCTATCCCCCACTGTGCAACAAACACAGGAGCAAAAGCAGACTTCAGGAGGTATATTAAAGCTACGTTCCAGTCGTCTTCGGAGGTCGGAACTCGGATCACGGAATGAATCTCGGAGTTTAAACATCAGATGCACGTTCCAGTTGTCAAGTCGGAAAAACAATGGCCAGACTATTAGAGTAAAGATTAATAGTAATAAATACCTTGAAAGTGCTAAAATCAGCCAACATGAGGATCCAATTAAGTTAATTTATTAACTCGAACAGTATATAAAGCAACATTTGAGAGTGGATTTCTGATTTTGTCGGCATTAGCTCTGTGAACATGTAGCAATTTTAGCATAACAACGCATTTATAACTGCAGAGCCTCAACTGTGCAGGGGCAGGTTCACAGAATTGGGTGGACAGGAGGGAGTAACTAAAGCGACACAAGTACTACCAACATTTTAACTGTTGGATATCAAAGTTTATCCAAACGCAGGGCAGCCATGTTGGATTTTCAAACTTGGACTCTGAAATGTTCTCTGAGTTTCCGAGTAGAAATTCCAAGATCGCGGCGCGTTCCGGCCACCATGTACGAGCCGTAACACGGAAAATCCGACCTCTGAGAATGACTGAAACGCACCATAGGCGAATATAGATATAAAGAAATGTGCATATCAGAGAGAATGCTAACGGTTGTTCTATTGTTCTATAATCTGTCAGAAACCGTTATAAAGTATGTAGTCTGCACTCTTACTCTTACTCTAACTAAAAAGATACTACAATCACATTCACAACTGAACATGTCGCCAGTGCTTTAAGCTGCATATTCACGGGTTTCAGGCAAAAGGATTCCTTCCTGATTTGAATGATCCTCAGTCCTCCGCTGTTACGGCAATAACGCAATTCAAATCAAAGTATTATATCTTTTGAATGGGGAAAGGTGCTCGGGTTTAAGTAGTGGTGATTCAGATCAGAGGGAGCCATTTAAACCAACTGAGACTCATGAGGCTCATTCTGCTTTTTGATTGGATAATCGTCTTGAGAACCAAAACACCAAATTATAAAATAAACAACTTGGCCATCAAGTCCAGTGTTTTTGTAATTAAGAATAAATCAGTATTATAATTGTTATCAGTAAACACTGTATTTGATTCGAACCTCGTCTCTGGGAACAGATAGGTCACCGTTTCATGACATTTAAAATCTTGCTGTCCCTTTAAAAGTTTTTGGCAATACCCAGCTCTGATCACTATTTTTTTTCATTTTTAAGAAGTAATGTCTGCCACTGTGATAAAAAAGTAAACCATTTTATTGTATTTTCCTGCTCGGTGTGCTTAAATATTGATTGATTGCCATAGATCTAAAGTCAAAACTGCTCAAGTCTGTTAATTCTGATTTCAAGTCTTTTAACCTCTGTGAGTAAACATAATCCTTGCAGTGTGAGAATGTTTACTTCTGTCCGATTTGTACATAGTGATTTTTTATTTTTCTGCAGATCAAATGAAGGAGTGTACATTTATTTTGTATGCACACAAATGTTTAGTTTGACTATGAGTGTGGCTGTATGAAACGTGCTGTGTGTGTCGTGAGGTCAGCCATTTTGTACAGCTCGTTTACATGTCTGGGGTATGGAACATGGAAATAAATGAGGACATGGTTGTAACACTAAACAAAATATATGTGTTTGTTTTGTTTTGTTGTTATTCAATTATTCAGCAACAATTAGATTTTTAATTTGATTTCAGAATTCAGTCCTGAATAAGTCTCGTTCATAGACTGTATAGAACGTGACATCACCCATAGCGTTCGGCTTCAGCCAAATGAGTCCAATCGAGGCTAGCAGTTTTAGCGGCTAATTTGCAAACACCTTCCATATTTGGAAATTCGAGTGCGCAAACCAAAGAGCCAATCAGGAGCAAGGTTTTTGAAGGTGCACACCACTTCCCGACTGCAACGAGACACGCTAGCTGTCAGTCAAACCTGTTGCTAACGCTAGTGGGAGCCAACCTCAGAAAAGAAGGCACCTGATTGGTCTGTTATTAATGTTCATATTTTGATTTAAGGACAAAATAGTGAAATAAAATACCAGGATCATGTAGAGCGGGTTAATACGGACATTTTAAGACCAAAATGACAAGTCTGACAGGCGTCAAATCGCGGCCATGCTCACTTCCTATTTGGAACGCAGCGGCTAGCAGATTAGCTATGTCCTTCTATATATATATATACACAGTCTGCGGTCCTGGTTTAGTCCTGGATTAGTCTTGGTTCAGTTCTTGTTCAGACATTCATAGTTACCTTACTTATAAAATGAAAATTGGTCACAGTGGTTACATAAGAATTTCATGTTTTAGTAAAATATTTTCTCTTTGGATCCAAAAAGTATCCAAACCTTATAGCTTTTCAAACCTAAATGAGCCTAACGACCACTTTAAAGCGTTTGAATTTGAGAAAACTACACCCAGAACACCACAGCTTACAAATGGAGCAGACCCAGAAGTCCATGGTAAGTCTTTTCAGGAGTCACTATAGGAAAATGTCCTCACAAGGTCTTCCAAGTATTATCCAGGTGAAAACACAGCAACGCATCTCCAGATCAGCTACTACTTTTATCACATATTGGGTTAGATTCAGGTCAGGTGTAATAATCAGATAAAAGGTTCAAACTCCTGGGATTGACAAGTCAGAAAGTCTTCAAAATGACTGAAGGCAAGACACTGCTCACTTTTATTTTTTGTATTTGTTTATTTTTTTTATTTAATAGTTTGCTCTATCAACATATGAGCGTTCATGTGGAATTAACAACATTTTATATGGGACATTGTAACTTCAAAGGCTGTTTTCTCAGAATGCATTTTTTCCCACAGGGACATAAAGCTCAGCAACTAAACTTTACCATGTTGGACTTAACAAGATTTAGGCAGATTTTTATTTCTATAAGCCTGATTTATTGAAGTTTGAACTGATTTATTGAATTTTAGGCCAATTTTCTATAAGATCAGCTCGCCTTTAGTGTCCGCATAAAGAAATGTGCCCTCTGCATTTGACCCAGCCTTCAACGCTGCTGGGGCAAACTGTCAGGGTTGACCCATCTCCATGATCTTGAGCTAGTTTTGGTCAGGACTGCCTTAGCTGAAGGATTGTACCTATGGTGCCTTTGGTGTTTTGGGTTGATGGGGGAAACCAGAGTGTCCAGAGGAGACCCACCAAATACGGGGAGAACATGCAAATTCCACAGAGAAAGGCCTGTGGCGACCCAGGAATCAAACGTTTTTGCTGTGAGGAGAAAGTGTTAGCAATTGCAAAAATGTCATATTTATATGTCCCAAATATGTGCAACTTTTGTGCAATAAGAATGTCTTATTTATGTTTGAAAACAGCACAAGATGAAAAACCATATACAAAAACTACAGAAGAAATTTCAGAAGGTTTTTTTTTTTTTTTTCTATTCACCTGCAGATTCTCCTCTTAAACGACTAAAACGCTCTGTTGCAGCTCTCTACATGAGCAGGTGAAACCAGGAAGTGCTCATCCTTGTCTTGATCTGAACATTGCAAAATCACCTTTCACCACAAATCATCTATCTCTAGTTTGAAGCTGACAATAGCCATGCTCCAAATTTGCCATTTTGAAATCTGCCACTCCCCACAGTTACCAGCAGATGGAGCCAAGCAAGTGTTCAATGTGCATTTGAAAAGACAGATTCTGAAATAAAACATATTTTCCACACAAATACATCATTTTAGGTGATCATATGTGAAATACCAATTCTTAGGTGTCCAGGAGAAATGCTTATATATAGCCCAACACCCCCCCCCCCCTAAATCGGCCCACAAAAATCAATAAGCAGCCGGAAA
>KN484585.1:14459-28792 GCA_000787095.1 Periophthalmodon schlosseri
TCACTCAGGGAGGCAGGACTGTATGATGACATTATAGACTGAGCACTGGAGCCTCTGGTGGCTGTGATCACAAAAACAACCACCTGTTCTGTAGGCCATTAAAAACATGAACCTTAATAATGGCATAAACAGGATTTCATATGAAGAAACATGCTTCTAATTAGTGAATGACTATTAAGTGTGATTTAAACTGGGATTAAAGGACCTGTACCTGTTTTTTACTGTCTTAAACATGAAAACCAGAACTGGTTCATTATAAACGGTTTGCAGTGGTCCAAAGTTATTCCTCACTTATCTTATGCACTCTGAGCATCCTAATTATGCACCACAATGAGCAATTTATAAGCACTTTTCACATTTTTCAGAGGCCAGTTTTGTTAATGCTAACAACGACCACCATGCGATTTTGATACTAAGGAAAAGGGTCGATATTCTATACGTGATGTAATGTAATTTGCAGCACAAAATAATAGTGCTTTCCTTAAGTTACAATTTGATTCTACATGGGTTTTGACAAAATTTGACCTTTCTTGAACAGTTAGGCTAATCTTGAACTTTATCATGTTCATAGGATTTTTTTTTAATTAACCGAAATTGAGTATCAGTTTTCAATATTGGTTTTGGTATTGATTCGTATCTGATTTTCAATACTTTTGACAACCCTGAACAGTGCACAGCAGACTTATTTTGCCCTCAAGAGCTGCTTAAATGATATATCTGTACTGGGGCAAGACACATTTAATTCAAATACATGGGAAAACATCAGGTACAAGGCCTTTACTCATTGTTTCTCTTTGTATTGATCAATCACAATTCTTGATTCAATTACATTTTTATAGTCCATACAAAAAATAGGCCAAATTATTCCTCTAAAGTCTAAACCTTTTCCCAAACCACATGCTTTTACTGACAGATATCAAATACCTAATAATAATCTTGACATCTATAAGTATTGGGTAGATTCACCTCTTTCTTTTTTTACTGTGTTTTAGGATTGACCAGAAAGTGTCCAGCAGTTCCTATGGATACAAGCTGAATGAGGCTCAGGCCATTCTTAGTGAAGTCCGCTCCATCCGTGACGCCATCAGTTCTGGAGAAAAGGAAAAACAGGAGCTGATGCAGGTAACACAAACTTTGCTATCACCACAGGACTGCTCTCTCTGCCTCTCTCTCATATTATAAGATAATGGTGCACTGCCTACCTTTTCTGGTGGTGGGTTTGCTATAGGGCTGTAGTTATGCACCGATGCTGATTCCAGTATTGGGTATCTGTCTGATACCAGGTGCCAGTAGTTGTACTTGTACTCGTCAATGGGCTGCCAATACTAAGAACCAATACCACTGTAACTGCGCTGTGTCTTATTTGACGCTCACAGCTCACCTCTCAACTGAGCAGTGCACACTGAGCAGAGAGGAGCTGACCATAACGAGTGCACTTCAGATGTTCTGTACATTAAGCTTTGCTTTAATCACATGAACGATGGAAATATTTAGGACTCTTAACGTTTTTTTATATTTCACAAAGGATATCAGTGCACTGCTTGTGTTTCCCGTAATTTCATGGTAACATGGCTGGCGATTCTTTACTTGTACATGCATTGTGACTCCTTGTAAATGGCCGTGGTAAAAGTAAGAGAACAATAACTGTTATGTTAGAAGCGTCTCCTTAGCCGTTAGCATGGAACGCAGTCTGCAAAGACAGAATAGTAAATATTAAACACACTTCTCTAAATTATATTGGATTTATACCCAACTGGAGTGATCCATCCATTCATGAAAATGGATGGATTTTACAGTACAATACATTGATTTTAGTGAAAATTTAAAACAGTCCTTCACACAAATATTCAGTGAAAAAATAGGCTATACTATAATTAGATTGTATAATGAAATAATGGATTGGATAATAATATTGCATAAGAAATAATGAATTAGATTTACTACTGTAATAGAACCCCTGTAAAAATAATGTCGGGTATCGGGTATTCAGTATCTGCAAGTTCGCAAAATGAAGTACTCATACTTGTTTTGGAAAAAGTGGTATCGTGCATCCCTAGCTGTAGGCCTTTAGTCGTTTATTCAATTAATCGGTTGATGGTTTCTTAATCAACCAAAAAATGAGTGAGTGAGTTGACTGAAGATTATGTATTTTTTGGTATTTATTTGTAAAAAGGCAGATTAAACTCATTATTCACATGTTTAATCTGTCTTTTGTATTAACATATTGTTTTGTAATACTTTTTTGTGCATAAGTAGTTGTTTATGTCTGAACTCCTGTGCAGTTGTGGTCTTGTGAGAACAGTTTGGGTCAGATACATAGAAATGCGTAATAGTTTTGAGAGTTGTTTTTTTTTTTTTGTTTTTTTTCCCACACCTCCCTTTTTAGTACACTAATCAATTGGCTGGACATGCCTATATTTGACCAAGAAATTCTTTGACTGCAGCCCTAGCCCACGACCTGTCTTCATGGAGATGTAATCGCTTTGCCTGGAGTGTTTCCGCAGTATAGCATTAAACTTCAAGCAATTACTTCATTACAAGTGTTTTATTGCCCAACTATACCTTGAAAGTGTGGCATCTCTGCACAGATCTAACCTGTGACTTGGCCTGGTGGAGTCACTCGTTTTTCTCCGTTAGTAACAAAAATAAGTTTAATGCAATACTGTAAAACATTCTAAGCAAAGCATTTACATCCTCATGGGGACAAGCAGGAAGTGCACTCTCCACCTGAAGTTACATTGTGTATCTCTAAGTTGTATGTTTACTATTTTTACATAGATTCTAACATATATATTTTATTAGTAACTGTTTCTTCAGACAAAATGAAATTCCCTTTGAGGAAACAGTAGTTGTGAAATAGTTTTACATTTACAGATAAAATATATTTAATCAGATTAGGTACACAGCTACACCATAATAAATCTGAAGACATTAATGGGAGTGTGAAAACTTTCTGAAGTCGCTGTATCTCGTACCATACAGTCTCTTCATTCTGGTGCTTTGAATATTCATGATTGAGATTTTTGTATAATCTTGTACTTGTTAGAGCCTAATGTATCTGCTGCAGTGAGGCATTAATGTTGCATGATGGGAGTTGGTGTTTGTTCATCCGCTGCAGGTGAGAGGCACAGAATAATAAAAGCTGCCTCATGAATGTTTCAAACATCTGATGCAAAGGGGTGAAATAAAAAAATTCACTTCTGTCTGGCTCAATAATACACTGCCCTCTACAAAAATACCCTGGAAAATATTTCCTCATTATAATGGAAACTTTTTCACACAAAACGTTCACAAATACTGATGCATTTCTTCTGGCAATGTATTAATTGCATACAGTGTTAAATTATGTACCAACTTTACCAGTACTTTAAGAGTATTGAAAATGTGTACTCTAGTAAAAGTACAGTTACATGGCTCAATTGCAAGGGCAAGTACTGCTGGCAAAATTGTACTAGTAAGTAAAAGTAAAAAAATAAAACTACACATGAAAAATGCTACACAAAGTACTAGTTGCTATTTACTTTTTAACACCCTTAAGAAGTAAAGCATTTTAAATCCATATTAAACTAAATTAAACTGTTTTAGACGTTTCAAAACCACAATCAGCGTATTCTCTGAGCTCTGTCCAATCAGTCCAGGGGAGGCAGTGCAGTTATTTGGGTCTGTAGGTACAGAGGGGAGCAGAGACAGAGGTGAGACAGCCGTGGATTGGGACAATTGGGACTTTTGCTGTACTCAGTACTCATGGTTTTAAATGTCATTTCAATTGCTTGGCTAATTTTAATCAAGTCCAAGTGCATGTTTATACATCTGAAATTATCATTTAAAAGTACAATTATACAAGTCTACTCAATTACAGTACCGTGAGTATTTGTAATTAGCTACTTTCCACCCCTGGCATTATCGTTATCTATCTACATGGAGACAGGCAGGTGACCCCACTGACTCATCAGATCTGTGGAGCGATGTAAGAATGTGTTTCTCAAGGTTAGCCATAAAAATACCTGCAAGTGAATAAACGCACAGCTCAGTAGTCTCATAAATAAATAAAGTGTTTAGATAAGCTGTGAAGATTTCACTTTCACACCAGTTTGACCGGAATAACTTATCACACAAATCAAATGAGTCTGTTTTAACAATGAACATGGAATTCCTGTAATGGTTAGGGTAATGAAAAAAGACAAGTATGAATGGTCATAAAAATAATAATGGTGCACCGTTTGACATTGCAATTAACAAAACATTCTAACTTTTGAATATTGAAATGCGTGTGAAGGCTAAACTACAAGGTCAGCTGGTTTTATACAGAAGAATTCCTGGAGATAGGTTTATCTGTTGGTTGCAGTGGAAAAAAAAGCAGGTTTGGTTTGTTTACGCTTAAAAACTATGTGATGATTACTATTGCACCCTCTATCATAAAAGGGACAGGAAAATGTAATTGTAATTTATCAAAGACAATTTAAAGGGATGAACACATTTTTTTTTTTACATAAGTTCATCTAAGTCAAATTTGTTTTACCTCCGTACAGATATATTGTATATGCAGCTCTTGAAGTCAAAATAGGTTTGCTTTGGCTGTTTGCATCTTTTAAAGCCTTTTTGTCATCCGCGAACCAGGAAACAAGACTGGCGCACTGTTAGTATGCTAGTTGTTAGCAGAGGTGTGGTGGCAAAGTGGTGAAGTTCGCTTATATGCTAATTGCGGTGAATAGTTAGAATGCTAGGAACGCATCATGAAGCTGAGGAATACGTTTGGACCACTACAAACACTTGAAAATAAAGTAGTTCAGTTTTTCACATTTTTAAAACTGTACAAATCAGGTACTATTAAAAGTGTAAGTGTTATTGTCAAGTTAAATTCCATATATTTCCCTGTTCTGTTTTTCCTCAGAAACTGGCTGTGTTGAAGGATGGGTTCCGACTGGACTCTGGGTCTCAGCAGGAGCTCTGGGGCAGCTCTCCCTCTCTCTCCAACTCTGAGCTGTCAATCAACCGCCTCTTCTCTGACGCTGGATCACAGACAGACGCACCGGCCGAGGTCAGGAGCGCTTCTATTGTTTTAGCTGTAAAGTCACTGTGAATTAGATCTGCGCAATATGAGAAAAAGATGCAATCTTCTATTATGTTGTTATGATATATTTACCATAAAGAGGATCTATATGTGAATTTGTTTCTAAAGATGACTGAAAGCATCTTTGTTTTGGGTGTCCAGGTTATGTCCAGCAACAACAAACTCGCAGAAAAAGTTCGTCTGAGTCTGAAATACGAAGAGGCCAAGAGAAGGTACTACAAACACACCAACTACTACTTCTACTCTATTATTACTACTACAACTAATACTACTAATAGTATTGCCATTAAAATATAATGTGTGTTTACACAACTGTTGAAGTCATATTGAGCATTAACAGTTTATGAGCTAACGGAGAACCAAATCACCAAAGTATAACGTAAGTAAATGGGCCATCATGTCCATTTTGTTTTTGTAGGTACGAATAAATCACCATTAGAATTGTTATCAGTAAAAGCTGTATTTGATTTGAACAGATTTACCTCATATCTGGGGACGCAGACAGGTCAGGTTTATGAAATTTAAAGTCAAAGTCTTGCATACAGTTCTTTAAAACATAAAATATGTGTTTTTATTTTTTTTTTGTTTTACTTGTGGACATAAAATTCCTATTTTAAATGCATGATGGAGGCTTATAAACTATGAAGTGTAACCACAGAGTACCCATCCAGCCATCTTTTAATGCCCCCATAAAATGACAAGATTCATTTTAATCTAAGAAAATGATGAAAACCTGAATTTTGGTGTTTATAATGTTTCAGAAGTAAATTTTAAAATGAATGAGAATTTTACTTTCGAAACCAAAACTCATACATGGTATACACTTTTCATCTCCATAGATTTCACCAGTATCTCCTCTGTCCCATGTCTCCTGTAGGATTGCGAACATCGAAGTGCAGATTGCAAAGCTGGACAGTGAGGCTTGGCCCGGCCTGTTGGACCCGGAGCGCGACCGTCTGATCCTGATCAATGAGAAAGAGGAGCTGCTGAAGGAGCTGCAGTTTGTGAGACCACGAACGCGACTGGAGCCCAACGACGCAGAGAAGCTGGAGACGCAGAAGAAACGTCTGGAGAGAGACCTGCAGGCCGCGCGGGACAGCCAGAGCAAGGCCCTGACCGAGAGGTGAGAAAGGACAGAAAGCAGCTTTCAAAGTCCCATATTACGCAAAACTGATTTCTGGGAGCTTTTAGCCATGTTAGAGCAGCGTTACCTCTTCAAAAACATACATTATAATAATACCTACATAATTGTGTTATGTTTCATTCACATGTTTGAGTAATCCTTTATCATTAGTCTGTCTACATCTCCAAAGCTCAAAATGCTCTGTTCCACCTTATGATGCCATGAAACTGTAGTTTTCAAGTTAACAGCTACCTTTTACATTTTGTTTAGTAGAGTTTGGCAACTATAAAGCTGAAATTATACAAATGATTTTAGTGAAAGTGTAGGGGGGTTTAAAAACACAGTGGAGCACTTCCTGTATTACCACATGACATCACAAGGTGGAGTGTTTTGTTTGAGAGAACAGCGCAGCCTAAATTTTCAGGGTTTGTGAGTTAAACGTGTGAATGAAACAAAACCAAACTCCAGGTATGTTTTTGATGAAGAAACCACATTATAACATACATCAGAAAATATCATAATGGCCATTTAATACAGGAGCAAAGGCTGTGACATATTGCTAGTTCCATTAAGGCTAGGAATCGCTGTGTCCCTCAGGATTCGATACATGATACATGGCTCTTGATACAATATTATCAGAACTTTCTACCATATTATAACATTCCCTCATCAAAAGCATGCCTTAAGTGGTTTTATGTCATCCATGCATATTTGATTAGTCTTGCGATCTTTCCCTGGCCCTATTCGAACGCTCCTTACAGTTAGCAGTACGATCCTGTCCAAGACTTGCCCCATAAGCCACTCCAGCCATGCTCCCACACGGCCATTTTCATAAATATAAAATAGCAGGATGCAAAACAATACACTACAACTTCACAAACCTTATTTGAAAACTTCACAAAAAAATATAGAAGTTTGAAATTTCAGAGGATTTCACTTTGTGACCTTTTAACATTACAGTCTGAGAAATGTTAGTTTATTCCACCCAAACATTGAGTAAATCTTTTGGCTGTAGTTGTTGTAGACCCGGGGGCGGTTAATTTGACATTTTGAGTCTGTGAATAAGTGTCTGTGTGTCTTTGTAACGCGGCGCTTTATCAGAGAACAATCCCTCACTTGTTCGGACGCAGTGAAGGAAATGTCTTTGTGGAGAGACGTTCGGAGCGTTTAGAGTTTCACAGTCACAGACAAAGTGAGCTCAGGTAAGGACGGAACAAGTACGAGCTCTGTTATAGACCGAAGTGAAAGGGGGCAGGGAAGAGAGGAGAGAGAGAGAGAGAGAGAGACACGGATGGAGAAGAGAAGGAGATGTAACACAGAGAGGGAGGGGAAGAGAGAGAGAGAGAGTAGAGAGATAGCAGGAAGAAGAGCAGGGATGGAGAGAGGAGACAGGTAAGGCACAGTGAGGGAGTTGACTTTTAGAGTAGGTCAAATCAAGTCAGGTAATGTAATACTGTGTTTACAATTACACTATATTAAAAAATCATGATGAAATCTATAAGATACACTTTTCACAATAGTGTATGTTGTTCAGAGGTGCTACATCGGCTGGCGCTCAGCTAGTTTTCCTAGATTCATGTCACATACCGATGCAAAATCAAATCTACTCATAAATTACTGGTTATATCTAGATACAGATAAGCATAAGTTACCGGTATACGTTCAAATAACTTTCCTTTCTGCTCATTAAATCGTTTTTATTCTTGCGCCGCATCATCCTCAGGCACCTGCCGCAGCACTGTTGTCGTTGGGGAGTTACGACAGAGGACAGCTACATGGTTATGTCGTGGGAAAGCGGAGATTTAAACCATTATATAAATGGAATACTGCTTTTATTAGTGCGTGAATATGCTTCCAAGGTTATAAATGTGATAGCATGGATAAGACCGCCGCTGACTGTAGTGTAGTATTCACCATATCGTTCTAAAATGAATAAATGATAGTAATAGTAATAAATCTGGCCCACCGGAATTCTTTGTTTTTTGTTTTTTGTTTTTTTCAGTCAGAATTCTCTTTTTAATCTACAGTGAACACGTTGCCTTTTGTTTTTTGTTTTTTGTTTTTTTTTTGGTTTTTTTTTTCTTTTTTATGCCAGATTGTTGTGTCGTTTAGGTGTCGCACAAATATGACTTAAAAGTTTAAATTAACCGCATAAGCAGAAATGTAACTACCCTTGTTTGGAAGATTACATTTTTGGTAAATTCTTTTCACAGCTCTTGTTGTTTTATGATGAATAATGCAATACTAAAATATCAAGTGTATCTAAAAATTCGATTGTTGGCCTTATCTTCAATGATAACCATGAATATGAATACTTAATATTTTTAATAACCATCAACAAGAGTCAATAATATTCCATCTAAGTAGTAATTTTATGTAAGAATTTTGTGTAATTTTATCACAGTTCTCTTTATTTAAAACCATTCACTTGTAATAAACCACATGAAACCTCTTTTTTTTCCATAACCTTTTTTGAGCGTAACCTGATCAGAGCTGTCTTCACCTCCGCTCCATCAGACACTGGTTTTGTGTTGAGCAGCTGTTCTGTTCAGACTAAGCTCATTGAAAAACATGACACTAGGGCTATGATTTTACACAAAGGACCAGCGTACTTCACACAGAGAGCAGAGTATTACTAACACTAGGCCTGTCTTGATAACACATTTTGAAGACAATGTATTGCTGAAGAAATTATAGATAAATGGTAAGATTGAAACAAATTTATGCTACTGACACAACAACCCAAGAGAAGATTTATACCACAAAAACTATTCTAAGTCTACAATATTGTTAAAAACCACAATCTACAATAAATACATCGCTGAATGAAACACTTAGTACTTGTAATCTGCAGTAGGTCATAGAAGTTATTAATTAAACCTATAGCTCAAATCTTATCATATTACCAAAAAATAACAAAAAAAATCCTAGTAGTGCAAAGAAAATGTGCACATGATAAATACTGACCCCCCAAAATTGTTCCATCTGTCACGTATTGAACGATAAGTTGAAAGAGTAATTACAGGCTAAACTAACACTCACATTCAGTACAGCAGGCTCCTTTTCAACAACATAATGGACTCAAGAAGAGGTAGTAGCACATCCTTGCCACAATTTTCAAAGGCTTTTATTGTCTTTTATTCAAAGCTCAGTCAAGGTTTTATAAAGTTGAAATTTTCCTGAATTAGTTAAAGGCCCTGTGCCCATTTTTTCCTCCATGTATTTGAGCTAAATATGTCTAACATATATATTGTATGAGCAGATCTTGAGGTCAAAATAAGTCTGCTGTGTGCTGCATCTAATTATGAAGTGTTTTATTTTCCCGAGATTCAGGAAGTGCACGATAGCATGCTAGTTGTTGTTAGCATTACCGTGACAGCAAAACTCCACTCTGGTCTCTGAGAGTTGTGAAACGCACTTATAAGCTCCTTGAGGTGAATAATCAGGATGTTTGTAATGCATAATGTAAGTGAGGAATAAATTTGGACCACTGCAAACCGTTTAAAATGAACCAGTTCTGTTTTTCACGTTTTAAGAAAATCAGGTACAGTGCTTTCAAGTGTTTCAGTTAATACAAATTAAAATATCATGCTCTTCCAATTTGAATTTAAATGCATGGTTATGAAGAAATAATATTATACATGAATACACGTACAGGGGAAATTGTAACTTTTCTGATGGAGGGTCCACCTTCTTCTCCATGGAGATGTTATTGCGTTCCCTGGAATGTTCCACAGTGTAGCGTTAAACTCACCTTGCTTGCATTTCATGTTTTTATTGCTAAAATACCTTTAAAATCGTGTATTCTTACTGCAAATGGGCTCCCCTCACCACAGATCTGCCTTGTAACTTGGCCTGGTGGCTTTGCCTGCTTGTATTCATGGAAATATGTTTATTGCCATACGGTGGAACATTCCAGACAAAGCAATAACATCTCCATGGAAACAAGCAGGTGGTGGACATTTCACCTAAAAAAAATAGGTATTGAACCTTTAATAAAGGCTAAACCAATGTTAAACCAGGATTATTTAAGGACTTAGTAAATAGTAAATATGGACTAAACCAAGGTAAAACTACACAAGGACAAAATTAGGAGTAAACTCTAAAATAAGTCAAAATAAGCATACCATCTGCATCTAATTATAAAGCGTTTTATTATCTGAGAATCAGGAAGGGCACTGTTGGCATACTAGTTGTTGACAGCAAAACTCCGCTCTGGCCTGGTGAAAAGTGCTGAATAAGTAGGATGCCAGAATGCATAGGGTAAGCGAGGAATAACATTGGACCACTGCAAACTGTTAAAAATAAACTAGTTCTGTTTTTCATGTTTTTAAGACCGTAAAAATCCGGTACAGTGCCTTTTCAATTTTTAAAGTTAGTATATTTCATTTATCATTGTACCTATTTTTCTTCCTGCAGGTTGCGTCTTCACTGTAAGAGGAACAAACTGGTCCGTGAGCTGGAGGAGATGGTTCGACTGGCCTCGTCTCTACACTCTCAACTCAAAAGGTGACAAAATCAAACATTTATTACTTAAAAAGAACCAATTTTTTTATATTTAACTCATAATGGCAGTTTGACAAAACACATTCAAATATTCGCAACATATGATTAAAGAGAGCAAAATAGACTGTACTTGCCTGTTGTTTCTGGAGTCGACAATGTGAGTCGAAAAGTGTCTTGACCAGCCACACAAAAATAGTCTGTGTTTGGGTGAGGTTTGAACCCGTAACGCTCTGATTTATGGAAAATTATTTGTTTAATCTGGTTTTGAATTTTAAATGCTACTTTTATTACTTGGAATTTTTTAACTCTGAAAATAATTCAAACATGTTTTTTCATTCACCTTTTAAATATTCAGCACAAATATTTTCAAGCCCTCAAATTCAACAGTCAAAACGATTTAGAGTGTAAAATTCACTTTGCTTTTCTGTTCTAAGAAGACGAAACGGGCAATATGACAATTCCTCAAAAAAATTTCTGAATTGTGCCTCTAAATGGTGAGGTTTACTTTTCAGAAATACCTCTTTATACTCTTATTTGAAAGATTACACTGCTTTGTTTTATTTTT
The DNA here is from genome assembly GCA_000787095.1 of Periophthalmodon schlosseri. NCBI lineage: Eukaryota > Metazoa > Chordata > Actinopteri > Gobiiformes > Gobiidae > Periophthalmodon > Periophthalmodon schlosseri. The sequence goes on from KN484585.1 coordinate 25,725, forward strand.
AATTATGGCTTTTTGATTGCTACTCTTGAATTTATTGAGTTTACATTTTTAGTATCTCATTCAGATTTGTAAAAAGCTTCTCAGAGTGTGAAAGAATAATTGAGTTCAGTTCAAGCATTTAACCTTTGAACATTTCAGTCCTATCTGGTTTTGGAGTCGCTGGAGGCACTTTTTAAACATCCTCCTTAAATTTTTCAAAGCTGAGATAAGATGATGTCACACTCAGGCAAGATTTGGGAATGGTTTGGTTCAATACAGTTCTTTGCTCTATTAGAATTGATGGAAATTATCCAAGACAAAGGCGAGGTTTAATTTCAGTGTTCAGTTCAGAAATAACAAAATCTTTTTAATAACAAATTCCTTTTTTTGATCTACTTGATATGAAGCTGATGGCTATATTTTATTAAGTTTGAAACAGCCGAACAAATTGATGCAACAAATGATGATACGGAGTTGTGTAAACTAGTGTTGTCATAATATTAACATTTGAAAAATTGATTTCAGATCCTAACCCTAACCCTTTTTAGTATGGTACTGCTAAAATGAATATCTATTTTCTAATAATACTTTTAGTATAGGTGGTGGCGCACTAAACCAGAAGGTAGAGGATTATAAACCTCAGTTAGATTATAGTTTGGTGCTCATTCTGCTTGCTGACCTGATTGTTGTTCATGTATTTGAGCAGTACAGATATATTGTAAAAACAAGTCTGCTGTGTACTGTCTGCTTCTAATTATAAATTATTTATTTTCTGAAAAGCAAGAAGTGCAGTGTTAGCATGCTAGTTGCTGTTAGCTTTAATGTGACGCGAAACTCGGCTCTAGCCTCTGAAAGTTGTAAAACGCGCTCATAAACTCACTGCTGTGAATAATTAAGATGCTTGGAATGCATAAGATAAGTGAGGAATAACTTTGGACCACTGTGAACTAGTCCTGCTTTTTCACGTTTTTAAGACGGTGAAAATCAGGTCCAGCACCTTTAACTTGCCCCCTCTCTCTCTCTCCATAGTCTCTCGGCCAGCACGCTCTCTTGCTCGTCCGGCAGCAGTCGTGGCTCTCTCACTTCGTCGCGCGGCTCTCTGGCCACCACCTCCAGCCTGGGCTCCACCTCCTCCCTCAGCTACACCGACCTTTACCTGGAGCAGCCCGAACTGCAGGACCCGGACTTCCAAAACAAACTGGACTTGCTGCTCCAAGATGGAGGCCAGGCGGGTTACAGACCCTCCAGCTCCATCCCGACCATTCACGAGCACGAGGTGGTCACGAATTGCACGGAACGGGAAAATGTTGAAAAATCCCGGGAAAAGACTGAAATTCCTGGTCTGAACCGCATACAAAAACTTTCTGAGACGCCAAAATCTATGAGCTCGCTTTCCCCGCGCTCTTCCCTGTCGTCGCTATCCCCTCCATGTTCGCCGCTGGTCACGGAGGCGGCGTTCCTGTCCGGAGAAGCGTTCCCGGGACAGGCGGAGGGGGCGGGACTAGACCTGGAACTGCACAGTCGGTTGCAGGAGCTCGAGATAAGCTTGGAGACGGAGCAGAGGCGAGAGGAGCAGATGGGAGGGGTCTCGGAAGACAGGAAGAGAGGAGCTCTGAACGAAGAGGGCAAAGGTAATGTAGGGGTCGCACTGTATCAGGAGTGGGAAATATTAACAGAAGCTATCCCAATAACAATAAGAAGATTTTTTTTTTTCAGTCCATCAAAAATGTCAAATTAATATCAAGGTAAAATAAAATTACTTGAATTAAAGGCCCTGTAACCCTTTTTTCCCCCCATGTATTTGAGCAATACAGATATATTGTATAAGCAAATTAAGTCCTCTGCCTGGTGTCTGCATCTAATTATAATATATATTATTATATGTGTGTTGGCCTGCTAGTGTGAATTCCACTGAGAGTTGTGAAAAATGCTTATAAAGTCATCTCCGCGAATAATTAGAAAAGTCTTGTTCCATTGTTGGATCATTGTAATGTCAAGTGAAACCTACTCAAATTTAAAAAAAAATATCTTAATTCAAGTAACTTTAACTTTCCTAGAAATTGTTTTGCCATGCAGTGCTGTGCAATTAATCACATTTTAGTAATTTATGTATTTATTTTAGGGGTTGGAAATGGTAATAATATCTCAACTTGGATTAGCCCAATAACAATCAATAGACTATTTTCAGAAATGTGCTAAAACAGCCTCTCAATAGGGCTGGGTCATAAGACGAAGGAAGATTTTATTGTTTTAAGTGAATGTGAGACAGGACAAAAGAGGACAAAAGGACAAAAAATTTAATGATGCACAAAATCTGGTATTTTCAAAGAATAGATTACAAAGATGAGAAAAAACAAAATCATATTTAAAGGAACTGTGCAAGAAACACAAATGTTCAAACCAATCATTCATATTGTCAACATAAAGCTTTTGTCCCTTGTAGACTTACTCACAGTGGGAAGAGTAACCCAAACTTTTACTCATGTAAGAGTACTGTTACACTGTCAAATATGTCACTCAAGTAGGAGTAAAAGTATGGTGTTTGAAACTACTCAGAGAAGTAAATTGTATAAGGATACTCAAGTAAATGTAATGGAGTAAATGTGACTAATACCCACCTCTTGTTGTAATAGGTCTCAGTGTTTTTATCTTGTGAATAATATTTTACAACCCCCACAGATAATAAACCTTGAAGACAATAGTTTCATTTTTGTTGCGTGTGCTTAAAGCCACTGGTCTCTTAATCTCAAAGCAATCTGCTCCACTGTAAATGTGAGTTACAGTAAAGTTATTAGGTCAAGTGGTAAAAACGAATTGTCCTTCATTTTAGTTTATTACTCATGAATAAAAGTGCTAGAGTCATCTTTTGAACTTGAATCTTTTGACTCTGTATCGTTACTCATGTGTATATATTAATCATATATGTATTATATTTTTTTCTGTTATTGCCATAACAGTTAGTATAGATTTTATTGTTGTTTTGAAGTTATGCAAAATTAGAATGTGTAGTATTGTCTATAGTAAGAACACTATCTGGAAATATTGCTAAAATGTTAATATTTGTGTTTGTTCAGATGTCCCCACGCTGA
>KN484585.1:28865-56947 GCA_000787095.1 Periophthalmodon schlosseri
CTCAGCTGTGTCTGACGAGTCTGTGGCCGGAGACAGTGGGGTCTATGAACCGGCCGATCGGAGGTGAGGACAAAACACTGTTACTGATCAGTTATTCAATTATATATGTATATCAATACAGTATAATTCATACAGAAATACTCGCGCTTGCCTAGTCTAGGTTGTAAAAACAACATTCAGGGAAATTTTGTTTTCTCTCACCTTAAAATGAATCAGATGAATGTGACTTCTGACCCAAGTTATCTGAGTTTAGGCAGCTGTCGATAGCTTTCTGATTCAGAAGCATGGTAAAAGCTGTGTCATTCCCTCTCCACTGTGTATGGTCCAAGAGTTCTCCAGAGGAAACCAGACCTCTATGAAGCAAAACTAGACTGAAATTTGTGTATGAACATTGTATAAATGTAATGAACAAATGTTCTGGCTGGTCAGGCTTGCACCAGTCCCCATCTGTTACGGGGACATCATCACAAACAACCGATTTTAGACCCTCTCACTGGCAGTAAAGAAATAATGTGTTAAAATTTAAGTGCAGCTTTATTGTTTGAGTGTGTAGTTAGAGCCTTGTAAACACCATTTGAAGTACCGTTGAACTTAAATGACTGTGTCCCTGGTTCAGGTCTGGCGTGCTGTCAGAGCTGGAGGAGCGTCTGTCCGCAGGCTGCGCTCAGGTCCAGATCAGCCTCAGGTTTGAGTCCAGAGACCAGAGATTCACTGTGTTTGTGACACAGCTGTCCAACTGCAGAGCCCTCAGTCTGCCACACAACCACAAAATGTAAGTACTATTCTACTAATATGTGTGAAGGAGTGACTGTTCACTAGTGATACTCTTATTTCAATGTTATTTGTCTGTTATTATGACGTAATTATAGCTTACATTTAGACTTGGATAAGGATCATTATTATAATTATAACAATTGTACCTGTTTTAAAGAGGGGGGTATTATGCATAATTGACTTTTCATAGCTTTCTGCCATGTTATTGTTTCCTCATCAAAAACATGCATGAAGAGGTTTTGTCATCCATGCATGTTTCAGTAATCTAGCAATCTCTCTCCGGCCCTATTCAATCCCTCCTTACGGTTAGCAGTACGATTCTGTCCAATGCTCAGTCCAGAAGCCTGTGTTAAATCTGGTACAAATCATCTTTTCTTTTTGTAAGATTAATGAATTTGTACATGTCCCTGACAAATAAAGAATAAAGAAAGAAAGAATTCTTTTTGTAGATTAATGAATTTGTACATGTCCCTGACAAATAAAGAATAAAGAAAGAAAGAATGTCACCAATGCTCCCGGACGGCAGTTTTACATAAAAGCAGGATACCAAACAATACACGACAACTTCACAAATCTGTTTTTTTTTTTTTTTTTTTTTTTTTTTTTTAACTTCACAAATCTTTTTTTTTTTTTTTTTTTTTTTTAATGCGATGTGCAGTAGAGTCATTAGTGGGATGCTCGCTGATTATGTTGTGATAGAGCTCTGAAGGGGGAGTGACACGTTAATGCATTGTTTTCGCCAAATGTAGCATTTTCAAAACAATTAAAGGTAACATGGTGATCTAAATATGTTATGTGTCAGCAGTTAGTAACCCATAGACAGGTAATAACCCCACTTTAAAGTAAATTACATCATTTTTTTCCCAAAATGTTCCATAAGTGATTAAAGTACATAATATGTCTGTCATTTTATCAGCTTAGGGTACTTAAAGATCTTTGCTTGTATCGTTCCTGCAGTTACGTACGTGTGGCAGTGCTGCCGTGCATCGGGACCAGCCGTTGTCTGTTCAGAACTTGTGCTGCTTTGCCTCAAGAAATCACAGACTTTAACGAAGTGTTTGGGATGCAGATCTCCCACAATGCACTGCGGCAGAAAACGCTACGAGTCGATGTCTGCCACACCAGCAAAACGGGACGCGAGGAGGTTTTGGTAAATTATGTCAATTTTAATATTTTTTTATAAATACTGAACACTGCAGACCACAAACACCACACAAGAGCAGTAGTTTTGCTTTGAACCAAATCATTTAGTCATCACAATTAGCACAAATTCTTACCCATTTCCCTAATTCACATTAAAGCCCTGCTGTGGAACATTTCAACCAACAAACAGACTAAAATAGCACTGATTTCATTGTAGGGTTGCCAAAAGTATCAAAAATCAGATACTTATTGATACTAAAACTTGCATTAAAAGTAGATACTCATTTGAGCAAGTATCGAACCTTCCTGGACGACTTTTATTCTCATCGTGGAATCGGTATTGAGTATCGAGGCTATTCCTTAGTATCGAAATCGAGTTTGAAATTTTTGTATCGTGACAGCACTATTTCATTGTATATTTTTCTTTGTTGATATGTTTTTTCCCAGATGAGACAAAGCTGGGCAACAGGGCACCACTACGTCCAAACCTTAACCCCATTCAAAATATGTGTTGGGACTTCAAATCTTGTATTACCCAAACTTCTGTGACAGTAATGCAGTGGTGTCAACAGGAAGGGCACCTTTTATAAAAACAAAATATGGTGTGAATGATTTGCAATGGTAAACCTGATAGGAAAGAGATTATATAACTAAGACTCATCTCAACTGTGACATTGAGCTTGTGTAAAGGAATACAGATTTAGTTCAAACATTTTCTTCCAGTTTATTGCAGGTTTATATGCTTCTGATAGCATTTCAGTTATGACTAAATTATTTGTCTTCCCTGTGCAGGCGGGCGCTCAGATCAGTTTGGCAGACCTCAGCTGTTCAGAGGAGAGGAGCACAAAGTGGTACAACCTCCTGAGTCACTCCTTTGACATGAACTCCAAAGACAAAGAGGGCTCCGCAACCGACGGAGATCGGGTAAACACTACAAATGGTGCACTATGTCACTTTTTTGGTGGAGGATCTGCCACCTGATTGTCGTCATGGAGATGTTATTGCAGGCCAAGTTACAGGTTACAAGTTAAAACATTTTGGAGAAAGCAATAACATCTCCATCCATAGAGACAAGAAGGTGGCAAATCCTCCTCTAGAAAGTTACTCAGTGCATCTTTAACAAGTCATATGTTTACTTCCAGGAGATCTTTAAATATATCACTATCTAAATCATCTTTGTGTCAACTTCATCTTTTTCTTTCTTTCAGAGCCGTGTTTCCAGTGAAAGAAGTAGAGCTCCAGAGGAAGAGGAATGGTCAGTTTTTACGTTGTATTCGTTTGTTACATTACATCATCTAACCCAATGACTGAGTCACTGTTTTTTCAATACTGGACGCATTTGTTTTGCTCAAACATCTTTTAGTAATTGTAAGGTACCCAACCCTTCTTCGACAGAACATTGAAGTATGAACTGCTAGCTAAACTTATACAAGAGTCACATGCATTTCTGTTTGTAGAGGCCTAAACTGCAGGGTTGGCAGGTTTCATACTTAAGACCCCATGGAGACTGTATATTATTTTCTCTGCGTAGGAGTTTATATTACCTAAATATAGTCTTTGCAATTGGCTAACTGCAACCTTTAAAAAAAAGCTATTTTAAAGACATTGTACCTATTTTTGCAGGTTTGCAGTGGTCCATAGCTATTCCTCACTTTCCTAACACATTCCAAGCATCCTAATTATTCACCGCAACGAGTTTATAAGCATTTCTCAGAGCTTTCAGAGGCCAGAGCCGAGTTTTGCTATCAACTACTAGCATCCAAACAGCACACTTCCTGGTTTGTGGACAATACAACGCTTTATAATTAGATGCAGAAAGCACTTTTCGACCGCAAGTGTTGCTTTTACAATACAGTGTTTCCCCTACCATTATATTGTCAGTCAAACTATGTGGCACTAATCCAGGTTTTGTGCTACGCCGTAGTCAGCACCGCTTCACTCACAGGCAGCTGTAGCCACTGTAGCACCACTGCCTCTCTAGATGATAACACAACTAGGACAGATGCAGAAACTCCCAGCTCAGGAGCAAGTTATATATAGTTTGTAGATGATAACAAAATGCATACTAATGCTTTGTGGCACTTTGCAAGTAAAGAAAATGCAAGGCAAACCTACTAGTTTAAATACGTCTGTTAGCATCATTTGTTTGGTGTGCACTGTGCATGGGTTATAAAGCAGTGAGAGGATGAAGAGTGAGGTTTGCTCCTGTGACTGTTGTGCTGATTTTGGCTGCTACTGCTTTTATTCAGAAGCTCACCATAAATAACTTTATTAGATCATAACTTCAGAATTCGTTACTGCAAATGATTAAACCCTTAATTAGAAATTAAACAAAATATAAGATCACTGAATTAAGATGCGCAAAACTCTGAAAATATGTTTCTAAGGTGTTTTACAGCCATTTAATTGTTTTAAACAATATTAAATCCATGGGACTGACAATTAATAATAAATCTCTTTAATATATAGGTCTATATTTTTCTCCTCCAACATGCACCGCACACGTACACGACAGCTCCCCCCAGTAAACCAGGAAACTAAGGGTGACACTGCAGTATATCTGTACTTAGGCAAGACAAACTTTATTCAAGTAGTTTGACTCAATTTATCATTCAGCTCCTCTAAATAACATAATTTAAACAGCACTTGTAATTGGTTTGTTTAGTTCTTTTATTATTATTTCAGAGTAAACATCTCTTAAATGCTGTCCTTTCCTGTGACACAAGTAGAGTAAATATTTGAGCACAAAGAGAATGTAGCTAGACCGGTTCATAGCTCTAAATACACTCACACACTATTTTTTATTTTTGTAATCGCCGCTAGGCCCCGCCCCCCCTCCAAAAGTAGGCCCCGCCCCCTTCACAATTGTCCGGTCTTGTCAGATCATATGATCTTTGACAGGTACATGCTCGGATATAGAAAAAAACAACTGTCGAACTTGAAAGTGGATTAGTCGAGGTGGTCAGTATTCACCCCACACTCGCTCTAACAGGAGCCTCACTGAGAACACCTGTTTTTATGTCTGTGCCTCCAGGCCTGATGAACCTTTGGATGAAGACATTTTTGAGGATGAAGGAGGAGGCGGAGAGACAGAGGAAAGAGCAGAAGAGGAGGAGGATGATGATGATGAGGAGGAGTTTTACCCTGAGGACGGTCCATTCACAGAGACAGAACCGCAGAAACCAACCACCAGACCTGCACCCGAACCTCCTGCTAATATCACTGAGAAGGTAACACCATAAAATAAAACAGGATTAGGTTTATATACAGGTTCACAAATGAACAGTAACCCATTTTCACTGGGTGTCTGACAGCAGACTGTGTCTGTAGAGAGGGGTTCTGAGACAGGGCCCAAAGTTATTTATTCTCCTGACATATTTTTATTTAAAGTTATTTATTATGAAATAATTCTGAATACTAATGTTTAATTTATACTTCTAGTAGGTAAATGAAAGGAGAAAACAATTATAACATGGTGAAAAGTTACTTAAATGTCTGTGTCATTCTTTTCATTCCCATTGTTATTTTGCCGCACATTTGAAGCTCCACCCTCTGCTGCAGGTGAACAAGGAAACGAGTGTGGATGGCCTGCTGTCGTCTCGCCCCGTGGTCCGGCCCAAAGAGCGGCGCCCGGACCTGCCCCCGAGTCAGAGCGGGCAGATGAGCTTCCTCAGAGGAAACACCATTATTCGCTCCAAAACCTTCTCTCCCGGGCCTCAGAGCCAGTACATCTGTAGGGTAAGGCACTAGAACATTAATATTTTTATTAAGCGTAAATGTTTGTACTAAATGGGCAATGCTTTTCAGATAAACCGCAGCGACAGTGACTCGTCCACTTTGTCTAAAAAATCTCCTTTTGTGAGAAATGCCTCAGAGAGACGCAGCATGAGGATGAAAAAGGTACATCTAAATATTTAGCTTCTATTGACATTATAATTTTGCTCTTGCTGCAGTCACAAGATGGCCACTGCAATTACCATAACCACAGTATCGTATCCATGCTTTAGTTATACGTGTCTGTTCTCTCTCATTAGCCCGCGGTGGTGGTGAAGCCCCTTGACGGCCTCCTCCGCACCTCCTTAGACTTGGAGCTGGACTTGCAGGTGACCCGGACTCGACAGGCACGTTTGACCCAAGAGCTGCACGTGCTGAGGGAGCTGAAGAGCCAGCTGGAGAGAGCGCGGCAGGAGGGGCAGAGAGAGCTCCCCCTATGGGTGAAAGAGGACGAGCGCTTCAGGCTGCTGCTGCAACAGGCCGAGAAACAGGTATAAACAATGACAGGTGCTTCATGTGATGTTATACAATAGGTCTGGGCGATCTGACAAAAAAATAGTTTGACAGTTTTTCCTCATATTGACAGATTATGATCAAGGGTCTAACTTTTTTTCAAACGTTTGGAAGCCACTCAGAAATATATCCCAATAACTCCCAATAATCGTAACCTTGCACAGCAAGATGGATTCTCGCAATATTTGAGAGTTTACAAACTGACGAGGATCCATCTTGACATACTCCTGCTATAAGGTTCAAATTTGCCCACAGTGCAGCATTGACGTTTTTTGCATAAGCACATGACCCAGTGACTTCCAGGGGTCTGTGGACCCCAGTTTGAGAATGGTTGGTTTAAAAGACATTTCTCTGATTTTGTGTTTGTTGTGGTTTAGACTCGAGAGGAGCAGCTTCAGGAGCAGAGAGTGGGAAAGATGATGAGAGCTGCGGCGAAAGACGTCAACAAGATGAGAGTCCAGAGCCGCAAAGAGGTCCCTGAGGTGCAGACCTTCAGGTAAAACACATGAACAAACCTGAGATGGGCACCTTATATAAAACCGTGAAAACAAGTGAATTGCTGTATCAATTAATTATGCCACTGACACAATAACCCTAAAGTAGAATTATCCTCCAAAAACTATTCTAAATGTATGATATGGTTCAAAAACACAAATGGCAATACATAAGTAGCAGAATGAAACACTTTGGTAGTTAGTTTGCGTCTATAATGAGTCATAGAAGTTATTTATTCAACCCTCCACAGCTCAAATCTAATTGTAAACAGGAAAAATAACAAAAAGTGCCAGACTAGCAGTAAGAAAAAGTACACACAATAAATATTGAAAAATGATTGTTCCATCTAACATATATTGAACAATAAGTCGATATAGTATTTGTCACAGGCCTACCCACAATGCATTAAAATGTCAGAAATTACATGTTGCCCCCCCTCTAGAAGCCTGTTTTTTTTTTTTTTATCTGTATTTTTATTTCTTGTAGAAAATGCAGAAGTTCTGTTCTTTATTCCCAGTTAGTTATCACCCCAACAGTAACCATTCTTTAAAAAAAAAAAAAAAGAATGCTAGCAATTCTGACATTTGCTTCTGTTTCTAGGGAGAAGATGGCATTCTTCACCCGAGCTAAATCCACAATCCCAGATCTACCTGCGGACAACGTGTGAGAGGCACATTTCAAAGTATTTCTGCTCTCCTGCTGCTGCTGCTGCTGCTGCTGCTGCTGTGTTCAGTGATGAAGCAAACATGGCGGTGTTATGAAGTTGTACAGGAATCATGATCTACGTTAGCATTAGCACTGTTAACTTTTACCCTGTCTCCTCTTCTGTTTCTCTCTCGTTTTAATGGCGTTACTGTTACTAACACACTGTCTGTAGGCGCTTTTAGACTTTTGAATCATTCCAGCACATATCCTCTCACTATTGAATCGTATGAAGGATGAATGTTTTCAAAATCACGGTACTGATTTAAAACATATCAAGAAAACACAACATATTTATATCCATAGAGACAACAGCACAAGAAAAAGATTTGATAATTGTTGAATTTCTGTGGGCTACAAAAACATATATTGTACATATAAAGGGCCCTCCACAAATAGTAGCAGCAGCAAAGACGGAGAAAAATATTACTGTTGTTTTAGCATTTGATCTTTACTTTCTAGATTTCATAAAATGTAACTAGTGATTCCAACAATTCTCTCTCTTCTTTTTTTTTTTTTAACAAGGTTGAGTAAAGGTTGAAAAATATAACTTTTTTTTTCTTTTCACCATAAAACTGATTTACAATTTTGAATATATCCATTTTGAATATATATAATTATGAATATATCACATACAGTTTAAACCATAAAAATACAGTTTAAGTTGCAAATCAAATTCGAAGTTAAAATTTCAGTCACTAGTTTACTATGAATGTAGTTGCACAAAAAGGGGGCCCTAAATGAACGCACAACTTCCAAAATAACAGTATAAACACAGTTCAGATTTTCACTTGAGTTTATATTTTAAATTATGAAAACAAAACTGGGATTTAATCGAAAATATATCAAATCACAAACTGGATTTCACTGTTTTAAATGTTATCCACTGCCACGATAAGAATGTAGAAATAGCACTACAAAGTCACTCAGGTGGAGCTGCACTTTACACAACTGGAAATGTAGAAAATATGGAAAAATATGGGTTAAAAATCTTGTGCTGACTCAGTGATTGTCAAAAGAAAAGATGAATGTTCAACAACTGTGAATTATTATCAGTTTCAGCCAGTAAGAACTTGTAAGAAGGAACGGTGCTTTGATGTAATTATGGGGCTGGGCGATATTGACAAAAATCTCAGTTTATTTATTTTTTTTCCCATTAACAATAATCGGATATTTTTGCAATCCATCAGAAATGTGCTAAAACGTGCCTGTAAATGACTCAGTTGAGGTTTCAAGTATTGCACAAAAAGCGAATGCACTGCAAAATTAAACCCCCCAAAGATGCAGAAATATCACCCTGTAACTTAGTGTAGAGGATTACACTACAGGTTTCTGTTGTTTTCATTTCTATCAGCTATTTTGCAGATTTTTACAATTTTCTTAATATACGATAAACCTAATACTCTAATTTTGCAACAATTTTGATATTGTCTTGCACACAATATATCATGCACCTCTATTTTACCCCATACATTTCAGAAGGATCTGGCTGCAGCCCATGGGGAGACTGTATCTATAAAGTGCATATGACAGGTTAGACTACTTATTTTACTTTTTTTTTTTTTCCAGTTTTTCAATTTTGGTGACATTTATCATTTTAATTCCTGGTTGGACTGACAGCAGATATGACATACATAGAGGTAATTCCATAATTGTAAACTTGTGACCATAATAGTTATGATTAGACTAATCAAAATAAATGGCTGCACCCAGTAATAATTAGAAAAACTTGAAAACCTGTCATATGCACTATAAGCCTAACCCTAAACTACCAACTTAACCCTGTAGCCATCGGGAATTAATACATTGTTCAGGAAAGATTTTGTATTTGGCATTGAATGTGACATAGTGAATCTTAACACTTCAGCCAGTGGAGCTAAACCTCTGCTCCACACAGCGGCTGCAGTGAGGCTCTCGTGATATGTTTAAAGTTGTCGTTGCTATGGAAACCCAAACTAATTTTCACCTCAACAAAAAAAATTGAGAGTTTCGGATTTGAGGGTTTGTTAAAAACAAAGGCTATTTATGTATGTAACAGGAAACTATGTCCTTAGTCTTTAGTACATGTTTTAAAATTTACTTGCAATGTATTTTTATTGCATACTAGATTTGTTTATGGGTCCTCGATAATTAGTACTTTAAAATGTATGAAAAAACATGTCAGTATTTTAAATTTGGTTAAAATAGTCAATTAAGACAAATATATATAAAAAACAAATGTTGCTTTTATCATTATGTTAATTGTAAAAATGCAAAATTCTTTCTGACAGTAAACACTAAACTATAATATTTGACTCTCCCTTTTGAAAATGTATTTTCAAAAATTGATTAGTTTTTGTTTCACTGGAGAGAAAACGTTAAATATTGTGGAATTATTGAGTCATTCATACATTTTTCATGGTGGAATTCAGAAACTAAACTGAAGTGAGTTTGTTTTCTGATTGTACTTTCAGTCACGACTCCACAGTTTCCACGGTAACCCTCTGGAGCGTGTCAGCTGCAGACCTTGGCATTTCACTTTTCTGACATCTTTATTGAGTTTAGTAAAGGAAAAATAATAACTTTAACTTTTGAATCCAGTGTCTAGCTTCACTGGAAAGAAACCCACATCATTCACACACAAACGTAATTTTTTTTTACAGATTCTTGATACAAAAGACATTTCGTCCAACTTAATTTACTGAAAAAAATGTAGTAGTTAAGTTTGTTAATGGTAAAAAAAAAACAAAAACTGTTTCTATAATATTTGTACAAACTGAAATTATTTTTACACTGAGATATGAAAGTCATAGGAGCACAAAAACTGACACTGTCCATCGTTTTGGTTTTGTTAAGTCATCACAACAACTACACTAGAAATCCTTCCATTTTGTTGTTTAAAGGAACTGTATGTAAGATCCTGATTTAAATTTCCTAAACTTGAGCTATCTGTGTCATCAGATACGACATGATCAAATCAATTATGGCTTTTACTGATAACAATTGTAATGCTGATTCATTAATTACAAAAACATCGGTCCATTTATGTTAGAAGTTGGTGTTTCGGTTCTCAAAATGATCAGAAAGCAGATTGAGCCTCACATGAGCCGCTTATTATTTGCGTTGCCAGTTTCAATGCTGAAATCCAGTTGGTTTAATCTAAAAAGGACTCTCTCTGATCTGAATGGTCACTACCTAAACCCCAGCACCTGCAGCCAATCATTAGTCAGTGCTAGTGCAGCCTCTGCAGCTCAGTGGTCATGATTATAATATCTTTTTTTAAACTGTGAGAGTGCAGTTTACATGCAGTTCCTTTAAAATAAACAGAATAACCAATACAAGACATACAAAAACAAAACTTGGATTTGTGACCAGGATTAAACCCTTCTAAAATGTAAAAACAATATCAAAAATATATCAAAATCGTGGTTAAATGTGCGATTGTTTCCCCTGCCTTTTACATGTATGTAGTATGTTGTGCCTTTTCAAGTTCTCATCTTTCATTTCTGTTCATCTGTATCAACTGAAGCTGGAAATAACTGTACAATTTAAACATTTTATCACGAAAATGTTGTTCTTTCCACTTTTTACTAGACTTTTACTTGAAAATGTAACACTATGTAGAGTCAAATGACCATCTCAATCAAGTCAAGACTCAAATGAAGGATTGTAGCTGCGAAATTGTCAAAATATCAAATGCTGTTAGTCTCAAATGATTATTTTTTCATTGAATAGGATGTGATATAATAATTTTGATGTTTTTTTGTTATAAAGTGCATTTTTCTGTTTTATTTTTCTAATCTGAGAAACTGGAGGAGGCTTGGACAAACAGGAAGCATGTATTTATTGCACTTTGTGATTTGGGTGTTGCGTTTCCTTGTAATGTTTTTTTTTTCCTCTTCTTTTTGACAGTCCTCCCAAAAGCTGTGAATTATTTTCTCCGATGTTGTTCTGTCGACCAGAGTTGTAAATATTTCACCAGCACAGAATAAAAGCAGACGTTATGTTTTATAGTTTCACAACAAATAAAAAAGGTCTTCTCTTCTAAGATTTCTTGTGGCTTTTATTACACATTTTTTGTGGCGTTTATTGGCTTGTTTATGTAGGGGACCATTCAATTTTCCAGAAAAACAAAAAACAAAAAAAAACCTATTACAAGTTTTTCATAAGTTAATATTTTCAAATAAAAGTACAGCATTTGATGTGTAAAATTGACCATATAATATCTGAAAAATTAACAGACCCAGGTTTAAATTTCTTGCATCACTTTCTTTACATATTGGATACAAAACATTTGCAGAGGGTATTTTCCATATCTTATTTAGTATTTGAGTAAAATAGATTTGACTAGAAGTTGCCCTGAAAATTAAATTTCACCTCAGTTCAAACTTTGATAAATCAGGTTTAAAATTACATGTCAACAAATCCTTCTACAAACCGATAAATCTTGTTAACTACAAGATTGTACCATTTGGTGATTTGGTGTATGAAAAATGCATTTCCCATATGCATGCAAGTCAATTAAATAATAAAACATCTTTGGTACAGAGTAAACAGTGCTGTTGTTGTGAAAGTTTATATTGAGAGAGCAAAATTACCAAAAAAGCAAAAACAAAAAACCTTGGCTGTGGTTTAACTGCCGTAGCTAAAAGAGTCTCTTTGAAAAACATGTTACCTGCTTGACTATCTCCATGAAGATGAATATGTTTAATGCCACAGTATGGAACATTCCAGGCAAAGCAATCATATCTGAATGGAGACAAACTTTTGGCAGACTCTCCACCAATAAGTTACATAGTGTTCCTTTAGCATACAGTGAAATGAGAGTAACGTATTACATTTATTAAAATGACTTCACACTGGTTATGGACACTACAGATATCAGTAAGATTTAAAGTTGACTGTATGTCACTTTTTAGCCAAAAAAACTAATCATTTTGGAGTTTTTATTGCTCTGAAAAACGTAGCAAAACATGCATTCTTATTGTGGACGGGCTTACATCTCCATAAACTTGATTCTTATTTGGACAGGAGGATTTATTTATTTCATTTTTCATTTATTTATTTATTTTTTTATTTAGGATTTTCTTTTAAAAACTACAACTACCATATCCGCAGCTTTAAAAACTACAAATGGAATCCTGATGACGTAGCTGTACCGGAAGTGTATCCAAAGTTGACGAGAAGCTCTTCCGCCTTACGCCGGAGTTTGTTTCATCAGCCACGAGTTTCCGCTCCGCCGGCTCCGCGCTTCATCCACAAAGTGTTTCAGACTTCCAGAACCTGTCCCCGGTGTCCAGAGCCATGGGAGACCCGCTGACCGAGTGCCACAGCCGGCTGGAGCAGCAGGTACCCGCTCGCTGTGTCCGGAGACCCCGCTAACAACCGCTAGCACCCGGCGTGACTAGTGACAGAACGGACGTCGTTACAAAAACATTTAAATCACCACAATTTTCTATATTAATACAGATTCTTTTGTTTTCTCTATAAAGATTGTGTCGAGTTAGTATGAGTACGCAGTGTGCTTTAATTCGGGTTGTAAAATATTGCATCATGGTTTGATTTTAATAGCCATTTTGTTGGAATTGGAGGAGAAGCGTGGGAAAGGGGTTCAGATCTGGAGTGATTTATGTCAATGATGCTCACATTATAACTACTGACAGTGGTCAAACTCTTTGTCCAGATGTTAAAGCCGCACTATGTAACTTTCCAGGTGGAGGGTTGATATATAGTTAGATTGTATAGGAGAAGGTAAAGATTATTCTATAACTATGTAGTCTAGAGGAGTTAAAGTGAAAGAAGGAATGCAAAAAAACTATTGGTCCAAAAGGATAATTACTTGGACACAGTAGCTCACGAATTACAAAAATTTGAATAGTTCTTAATAACAAACAGTAAGGAGAATGGTAGTAAAACACAATATAAATAACCAAAATTGGGTCAAAGATGGGGCTAATATTCACATTTGTAAATAAGTAAATGCTTCTAGTAGATGCACAATACATATATACATTGCTAAGTTGACAATGGTAGAAAACCTCTTCTCAAAAAGAATTTCACTGTGATAAAATGTATGCAAAGTCTATCAAATCCTTTCAATTCTTTTTTTCACTTGTTTTATTTTTAATTGAAAATTAAATGAACAAATTGTACAGGGACCTTACTTAATAATTAGGTTCACACTAAGCATCTCTATGTACAGTTTAACTAAAAGAAACTACATTTTTAGCTTTTGGTCTGGCTCCTTGTAACTCTGAAATTATTTACCAGTTAAGTTAGTTAGTTAAGGCAAACTTTGGTTGAGTTTTATGAATTTTAAATTGATCACATGATCCTTGCACCTTGCATCATATTACTTTTAGTTTAATTCTACACGTTTCTGCATTGTCTTGTAAGATTGCATCAGCTTTGTTTTTCATCACTTAGCACAATGGACAAATGTTTTACAGTCATACTGTAGTTCGATGTATGTTTCTATTTGTTTACAATGTTAGTTCCTCTAATGTTTGGCCTTTAAGATGCGTTCTTTAGTGATGGAAGAAAGAAGTACCGGTACTCAATTTTTTTACTTAAGTAAAAGTACAGATACTGGAGCAAAAAATTCTCAAGTAGGTATTGCATAAAAAAAGTATTTGATACTTTTAATTTTCACTTAATTTTTAAACTGGTACTTCAAAGTATCACTATATTTCACACTAATTGAGCTCAAATCTGTCTAAAATAAAGATCTGGGCAGAATTTTGTTCAACAGAAATAATAATAATAATATGTTTTTTTCTAAACATTTTGTGTGTCCCCATTTTCTGCCCCAGCCTCAGACATTTCAGCAGGTCTCAGACTATAAGAAAAATGAAAAAAGTACAATACAGGTATTTGTACTTTTTTCAGAAAGAACAGATAGCTGCTCTCAAATGTAGTGAAGTAAAAGTGAAAGTATCCGCAGTAAACTTTACTAGAGTTCAGATACCTAAATATTTGTCTTAAGTACAGTACTTTTACTTTTGTACTTCATTACCTAGTTCCACCACTAGTATTCTGGAGCTGATTTTGTGTGAAAAGTGACCCAGGTTTATTGCATGTGATAACATTTCCTGTCTTTCTTACATCAGCTTTTTACCTTTTAGTTTCATTCTGACTACTGTAATCTTGTCATCCAAATCCCTCCTCCTCCTTTTTAGAAATCAGGAACTTAAATAAGGGCAGAGCATTTGTCCAGTGACCTCAGTTGAGAAAGTTGTGATGTGTAGTAGCTCAATTTTGTTTTGTTTTAGGAAAAGGAGATAAAAAGTTTGTCTGCCGAGATTGAAAGTTTAAAAAATCCTAAAAATTTGGAACCAACGGCGAGGCTAGACGAACTGCGAGAAGAAAACGCCAAACTCAAATATCGACTCAACATCCTCAAGAGGGTGAGTATCATTTTGATCCTTTCTTTAAGCTACATGCATGTGTGTGTGTGGGGACATGCACACTCCCCTCAGAGAGATCAGGAGTCTAACCCACAACCTCCCTACTGAGAGATCGGAGACAGGATAACCACTCTGCCACAGTAACAGAGGAAGGACATGCACACTTTACTCAGAGATCGGAAGTCTAGCCCACAACCTCCTTACTGAGAGACAGGAGACACGATAACCACTCTGCTCCAAACCACATGCATTTACCACAGAACTGGCGGTGACCCTCTCAGTTCTGTAGCAAAGTTTAAACTTTGAACAAATACATTTTATAATTGTGTGTGTTGCATGGCACCAGAGATTTATTTTCAAATGCAGTGTCTGTGTTCATAAATCTTACGAATGCGATGAGTGAGTTTAAAAGTAAGTGTAAGATGTACGATGACCAGCAAGAAACAATTTCCTGTTTTTCTTACATCCTTCTTTGTAAATTCCTCAGTTTCCAATAAGTGAACTATGAGTCAAGTTATCAGCAAAAGATTCAAAGGTCAAAATATCAGATACAGGGCAACGGTCAATAGTAATGAAACATAAAATCCATATCTGGAATGGCTCTTGTTGAAAGTGATGAGGAACTATCGGTACGTACACTTACTTTGATTTTTCGGCTTGTTCCGCTGTTGTGACACTTCAACCAATCTGCTCAAACTTTTGTTAAATCCATTTGAAAGAAAAGCACAGACATCTTTCCTATCCACAAATGCACAAAGCGCTTCCCTCTGCACATTTTTCACAAACAAAATAGTCCTGTAGGAGTGGCCAGGTTTGTTTGGGTTGGCCAAAAATCACGGTGGGAAAATGTGGCTAAAAAAATTTATGAGCTTCAAAAGTCTAACTTAAAAGTATTGCAAAAACTAACAAATGTCACTTTTGGTCTCTCCCTCCCCAGTCTCTGCAGGAGTCCCCTCCAGCCCCTGCTCTGCCCTGTGACTCTAAAGCCATGCTCAACATAAACCAGCGGCTGCAGCACGTCTTCGGGGGGGCCATCAGAGCGGCCTACCCGGAGCTGGAGCACCCTCCCCTGGCTGTCACGCCCAGTCAGCAGGCCAAGTTTGGAGACTACCAGTGCAACAGCGCCATGGCCATGTCACAGGTATCATGTGCTCACTTAGATTTAGGCTGTGTTCACACTTGACCTTTTTGATCCCAGTTTAGTCCTGATATAAACTTGGTTTAGTTCTATTCGAGCCCTGGTTTGGTCTTGGTTTAGCCCTGATTTCCTTCCAAATTTAATCCTGGTTTAATTCTGATGTGTGGACAGGACAAGGTGTGCTAGAATAAATATTTTTGTTTCTATAGTTTCTGTTTGTAGTCTGCACAAAATAAATATTATTTTTATTTCTGCAAAGTATTTAGACTTGAGCTTTATTCATTCAAAACAAATCCTGTCAAATTTGTATTTTTTTGCAAAGTTATATCCTAGTTGTTTTTTGTTTTTGTTTTTTTTTTTATACACCTTGTTCCAAAAAAAAAAAAAATCTATTCTATTCTCTTCTGTTACACTAAATGTGGTTTCTTTTTAGTGAATTTTTGAGTGAGCTTAAAAGTATTACTCTGACTATGTTAGTTCAAGCTTGAAGTTTGAAGTTCAACTTTAATTTGAATTTGTGTAATCTAATCTTATTTAGTTATCACATTTTTGTTGATGTTGATTATCTGATGATTTTCTTTTCTCTATGTAGAGATGCATACTATCACTTTTATACAATCCATTTTTTGCCGCCTTGTTCCACAAAAATAGTCTAAAATTAAAAAAAAAAAAAAAAAGGTCATATAATGCACTACTAGAAAATGTTTTATGTGTAATCTTATTTAGTTATCACATTTTTTTTTCTTTGTTTTAGATGTTGAAGGCTAAAGGCGCCAAAGTGAATCCCAGAGAAATAGCGGAAAAAGTTGTGAAAAATCTTCCAGACAACGAGCTCATTGAGAAAACAGAGATCGCTGGACCAGGTTGACACTTTCCCTCTGTCATGTTTCTGTTTAGGTTTGTCAGGTCATGTCTGTGGATAAGACCTAACATGAGTGCTCGTGTCCCCAGGTTTCATAAATGTCCACTTGAAGCGCTCATTTGTGTCTCAGCTGCTCAGTAACCTGTTGGTGAATGGAGTCCAGCCTCCGCCTCTGCCCAAAAAGAAACGGGTACGTAACTACACACCTGTTGTTTAGTTTGTTTGTTTTTAGGTCTGTTGAACTACACCAAGTGCGAACTGTGTAGTGTAGCTCAATATATAAATAAAAGGCAGTGTCCACCAGCAATCTGACCAGAGCTGAAGAAGCGGCTTGGTTGGGCAGCGAAACGTCTTCACTCAAAAAAACCAAACTTTTTGTCCAGTTGACAGAATTGAATTTTTCTTTTACTATGGATCATACCTGGACGACTGAGGGATTACACAGACATGTTGTGTTTTTGGCTACTAGAATGAGTCCTGTTATAATCTATGACACCTGTGGGCCATTGTGTTATAATTTGGACATTTTAAATATTGATATAATATAAAAAAAAATATTGATCTAAAACGACTTGACAAAAGAAAGTCCACTGGTTTCCGCGTTAGAAAACTGCGGTGCCCAACGGGAGCTGATGTCGCCATAAACGTCATCACAGCAAAGACCCGTGCAGTTGTCAGCACAAGCAAGTGCAGAGCAGTGGACATCGGGCAATGACGTCTTGAATACAGGAGTATAAAGATCACTCAAACATGCACCAATCACTCAAAATACGACTTCAAGAGGGTAAATGAGAAGGAGAAACAACTCAAAATTCAACTTTGCATAATAGTATAAATAATAATAATTTAAAAGAACTGTACCTGATTTTTAATTTCTTAAAAACGTGAAAAACAAAACTAGTTAATTTTAACCGTTTTGCAGTGGTCCAAAGTTATTCTTCTGACCTTGTGCATTACGAGCATCCTAATTATTCGCTGCGATAAGTTTTTTCACAGATCTAAAACACCAGTGCGGAGTTTTGCTGTGACGCTAAAGATAACAACAACTAGCAACTAACGCGCACTTTCTGATAATCGGACAATAAAATGCTTTCTAATTAGATGCCTGAAAGTACAGAGTGGACTTATTTTGATCTCAGGTACAGATAAATTGTATAAGCAGCTCTCAAGAAAAAAATGTGTTTAGAGGCTTTAATGAACTTGCCTAATTGTTGCAGAGCTCTATTACTAGAACCACAAAGCATAAATGCGTCTCTCATTTTTCATAGTTTTTCTACTAATTAGCCCTTCCCTGTTGTTTTCAGTTGAGGCTGAAAACCCACAATCACTCTCTTTCAGTACTGTCATGATACTAAAATTTCAATCCTGATTTTGACACCACTATGATAATAAAAAAAAAAACTCTTTTTTTTAGACAATAGAATGTGATTTTCAACATTACTTTCTTTTATATTACCATGTGGTTTTATATCTGTGTAATATCTCAGTTGCCCAGGTAGGTTTCAAAACAGACCATGGGTGTACACTAGTCTGTATGGTCTTGTACTTGTTTTGATACAGCTCAAGGTCATTCTAAAGCAATTCAGGAAAGGTTCATTTCTGCCCTGTGAATGTGACATTTTTCGATACGGCCTCAAATGAGAATCCAGTTTTGACACTTGAGTATATAGTTTTAGCGTCTCATTTCTGATACTTTTGACAGCCCTACTCTCATTGAAAGTGTTTAAAATCTGTGCTCCTAAAGACTAATCTTGCGTGTTCTTGCTCAGGTGGTGGTGGACTTCTCGTCTCCAAACATTGCCAAAGAGATGCACGTGGGACACCTGCGCTCCACCATCATCGGAGACAGCATGTGCCGCCTCTTTGAGTTCCTCGGATACGACGTGCTCAGGTCAGGAAGAACTCACATTTTACCACTTCACTTCTAAAACTGATTCAGATACTTTATTATTATTATTATTATTGTTGTTGATTGAGTATAATATTGGTCAGTTTAAGTTCATGTGCTCATATCATGTTCCAGGCTGAACCATGTTGGAGACTGGGGCACTCAGTTCGGGATGCTGATCGCTCACCTCCAGGACAAGTTTCCTGATTACCTCACGAGCTCTCCACCAATCAGTGACCTCCAGGCCTTCTACAAGGTTAACTCAAACATTACGGTTATGGATACATCTTTTTCAAAGCTCAGACAAGTGACAGAAATCGTTTCTGCAATAAGAGTAATGAAAATAACTGGTGGAGTGCATTTTAGCCATCACTATAAAGTCAGTGCTGTTCTCTGCTGTAGACAAGTAAGGGTAAATAATACATTAACTGTTTTGGCTTGTAGTTTTCCCTCAGACCAAGACAGCTGTGTTTCAGCACCCCCTCTGATGGACTGAAGCTAATACTGCAGTATTCAAACAAAGCACCAAACATTTCACACTAGTGAGGTGATTCCCCCAAACCAAATATCGGCCTGCTGGACATATTATGTAAAATCAACTATTTTCTGAGCTTTTAAAACAATTTTTACACCTTCGTTCATCATTAGTTTAGAGTTGTATTTTGATTCCTACATTTTTGAGAAACTCAGTATTGTCCTGCATATCTCCACCCACTAGTCTGTACTTACAAGTCTTCAAAAAATTCAGACTCCAGTGTATACATGTAATGAGTAAAAAAATATCACCGAGCCATGTTTCAACAACAAACACATTAAAATCTGCTGCTTGTTACGGAGCATTGCTGCATGGAGAGGCGGGGTCTCTCATTTCTATGGTTTTGAACTAGAAGCCAAGCGACCTGTTTCTATTATTAAGCCTTGTAGATCCATTAATTGTGTATCACAATTAACAGAATGAAAAGTCATGATGAACCGTGTTATAGTTTAATACAAAATACCACATAATACATAATATGTGGTCTTTAAGTGTAATGTTCTGACTGATACTTCCGTCTATCTCTCTGCTCTCATAAAAAACATCTGCTGAAGTGACTTAAATAACATGCGTGCGCCGTGTCCCTGTAGGAGTCAAAGAAGCGTTTTGACGAGGAGGAGGACTTTAAAAAGAGGGCGTACCAGTGCGTGGTCCGACTGCAGAGCAAAGAGCCAGACTTCATCAAGGCCTGGAACCTGATCTGCGACGTGTCTAGGAAAGGTACCCCAAAAGAGCCTCACTCCAGTCTAGTGCAGATGGAACACTCATTTTTGGAAGTCTATATTTATCGTGGTACTCTTTCTTGGTAATGTTGTCACAGTACTAAAATTTCAAACTTTATTTTGATACTAAGGAATAGACTCGATACTCAATATTGATTCCTATACCACGATGATAATAAAAAACACTTTCTTTGGATAATAGCATGTGGTTGTCAACATTAAATGGTGGTACTTTCTTTTATATTACCACATGACCTCATGTCTGTGCATCTCCTCAGTCGTCCAGCTAGGATTCATAGTGGTCCATGGGCATGTACTAGTCTATGTGGTCTGGTTCTGATACAGCTCAGGACCACACCAGGACTAAACCAGGACCAGACCATCCTATATATATATTGAATGATAAGTCGATATATTGGCCTTTGGTCGTAGTTTGGACTAAACCTGGGCTAAAACTAGGCCTGTCACGATAATTACTATATTAGTTTCAGTCTTTTTGTTTATTGTCTATATTTTCTTCAGCAATATACCGCACCTAAAAATGTGTTATGATTGGTGTTTTTCTAGTTACTCATCTAAATAGACCTTAGTTTTACTCTACTAAGTGCAACAGTCCTCTTACTTAAGGGAATGAAGGTGAATTGAGAATTTCACTGTGGTTTGGTCAGGTCAATAGTAGCAATTTTTTTTTTTTTTTTTTTCACTCAATATTATTTCATTGTCACATCCCTAGAGTGAAAATGATTCTATTAAGTTCCATGCATCTCTCTTGGATTTCAACCTGTCTGAAAATAACCCAGATCACTGAAGTTTTGCATTTTACATTTTGTTCTCCAAGCCTAGTATCTTTATTTATTTTCATCTTTGTTAGACTAAATGTCATGTTTAGGCCTGTCAGGATAACAAATTCTGAAGTGCTCGAAGTTGCTGGAGAAAATATAGACGATAAACGATAACACTGAAACCAAATCATAAAGTAGAATTCTCCCCAAAAAGTATTTGAATGTATAATATTGTTAAAACATGAGCTGCAATAAATAAATGGCAGAATGAAACACTTTAGTTAGTTTGTCTATAATGAGTCATAGAGGTTCATAATGCTACCTTCTACAGCTCAAACATTATCTTATTGTAAAAGAATAACCAAACATTTCCCACTTGTACAAAGAAAAGGTACACACGATAAATATTGCCCCCCAAAAATAATTGTTCCCTGTATCGTGTATTAAACGATAAGTCAATATAGTAATTATCGTGACAGTCCTAGTCATGTTTGTGCGTTGTAGAGTTTCAGAGAGTGTACGACTGTCTGGACATAAAGCTCATCGAGCGAGGAGAGAGCTACTACCAGGAGATGATGACGGAGGTGGTCAAAGAGTTCGAGGAAAAAGGTCTGTGTCAAGCTCAACTAAATCTTGCATTTCTGCGGCACATTACTAACAGAAAATGTATGAAGTGTAGTTTGTAGTGACTGAATGTAGCCACTTGAGGGCAGCATTGCATCTTTTCTGTTTTTTTTTTTTCTGCTGTAACAAATCAGCAGCTTCAGCCTTGTCGTGGTGAAGCTCGAGTGCGATCTATTCAGCCACTGTGTTTTAGTGGACATTTTATACCAATGAGCAATTTAGGACATCACAACCAAAGATGATGTGGAGGGTAATGTAGGTCACTATTTGGAAAATGTTGAATAAATATGAATAAATAAATCAATCAACACGCATTGTATGTAGTATTATACAAAATTTTACTGGAGCGGGTATCGGTCCCATGATATCGGTTCATTCGATATCCTGGTTGGGTCTTTAATTTGATGTAATTAGACTATTTACTGACTGGTGTAGGCTTGGGATGTTTCATAATGTTTGTGCTGTTATACAAAGCTGTTACATGCAGGATAAATAACAATTACATGCCAAAATTTGATCCATTTTATAATAAGTTAACTGTATTTTTTGGGAGTAAAAAAAGGCCATTCTCGGTCCCTACACTGGTATCGGTTAATATCAGGCATTGGCAGATACTTAAAGCCAAAGTATCGGTATTGGAGCTGAAAAAGCTGAATCGGTGCATCGCTAGTATTACATACCGTTGGAGGAATGTCTAATCATTTGTTGAGGTTTGACTGAAAAAGTAAATGTAGAAAGACTTAACCACATCAGTTTAGGTTGTTGGGCTATAAACATGGTGTTTGCTAATGGCATGAAATCAACCTTTTTGTTAAGTGCCCACTGAGCTTTGCCTTAACTCATGTGACGTAGGCTAATAAAGCATCTGTTTACTAGTACAGCAACAATTATAGTATAATTATTTTCTTTTTGTGATATTCTATGTTGCAAATCATGCTAGAATAACATAACATAAGAAATAACATCTCAAAATCTAAATCCCTGGTTGGGAAAAACTGCTCTAACCTTGCCAGTTCCTAAATGAATGGTTTGTGTTCCAGGTTTTGTGGAGCTGGACGAGGGCCGTAAGATTGTATTCGCGACAGGGCAGTCTCTACCTCTCACTGTGGTCAAATCAGACGGAGGGTACACCTACGACACCTCGGACCTCGCAGCGATCAAAAACAGACTCTTCGACGAGAAAGCGGACATCATCATCTATGTAACAGACAGTGGACAGGTGAATGAGACGTCATCTATGTGACAGACAGTGGACAGGTGAATGAGACGTCATCTATGTAACGGACAGTGGACAGGTGAATGAGACGTCATCTATGTAACGGACAGTGGACAGGTGAATGAGACGTCATCTATGTAACACAGTGGACAGGTGAATGAGACGTCATCTATGTAACCGTGGACAGGTGAATAAGTCGTCATTTATGTAACAGGAAGTGGACAGGTGAATAAGCACAGACATCATCATCTATGTAACAGACTCTGAAAAAGCACAGGATTTATTTAACGTGTTTATCTGTTAATCCTTTATTCAAAACATGGATCTAAAGTAGTTCAGAATAACTAAATAATTCACTCTACATAATGTAAGACCATTAACAGTAGTCTGTGTGTGCCCACAGGCGTCGCACTTCCAGGTGGTGTTTGCTGCTGCTCAGATGATCGGCTGGTACGATCCTAAAGTGACCAGAGTGGAACACGCCGGCTTTGGAGTGGTGCTGGGAGAGGACAAGTATGTGGCACAGGACTTTAATCATGGCAGTTCAATTCGGACTCATTTTTGGTCTACATTTAACACAAAATCTTAAGTAAGCATAACCGAGGACTAAACCTGGTCTCAATTTGCTCTAAACAAAGTATCTTAAATCAAAATTGTTAAGTTTTTATGTAAATTGTTTAATCATGTTTCTAATTGTTGTAGAATAAGGGCATGAGGCTGGAGTTTTAATGCAGAAGAAGTTTATTTACCAACAGTACGAGATATGAGACTCGGAGAAATTCCAGTCTAGTCCAGTGAGGATATGCTTCCACTGTAGGAAGTATTACACCTCTGATGATGTAGGCCAAGAAAACAAGGGCTGAGCTGGCAGTGTGTGGCTGGCGCAGCACAGAAATGCAATTTCTTGATCATCAATTCAGTATCAAATAACTTTGTGTGAGCGCTCTATGGGTATTATAACATTAAACAACTGCAGCGTCATTTTTATTTTACTTATTCATTTTATTAGGAAGAAGTTCAAAACTCGGTCTGGTGACACTGTCCGTCTGATGGATCTGCTGGAGGAGGGTCTGAAGAGGTCCATGGACAAACTCAAAGATAAAGAGAGGGACAAGGTGAGCACATGGACGAGTATCTGCATCAATCCACAACATTTTAATGAAACGGGTTCCAGGATTCTGTTCTGCTCGACAAGTTAATAAAACTACACATTGTTCTGGTCCAACAAAAGTGAGTAATGTTTGAAACTGAATTCATAAAGTAACAACGCAGTAACATCTTTTTACAATACATTGTTTTGTATTTGGAAGGAAGAGGTAAAAAACTCAGAAGGGCTTATATTAAAGCTTCCACTTTATGAATACATAACATTAAACATATTTATACCCATGCATGGATAAAACTATTTACATATACATACTGGACAAGGTTGATTTTTCATTGAATTGTAATCTTTATTTGAATTTAATCAAACATTTCCTTAAACCTTTTCTCAAATAACATTTCTTATGTCATCACTAGCCAGATGTGAAAATTGGCTCAAGCTCAACTCCTTCAATTAACAGTCACATGTAAATGCCTTTATCTACTTGTCAAACAGCTCTTAGGCATTAGCAAAATTGGTACTAAATTAGGAAAACCATAACTAATGCCTATCAAAACAGGACTGGAATTAAAAAAAAATAAAAAATCTAATTGCATTTTTCTAGTTGAAATATGAACTGCTTAACTAACACAAGACATTCAGTACATGTTTTCTAGAGGTTTAAACTACAAGGTTATTGGCTTTTACACCGTATTTGTGATTTTTACTATGATGGAAGTAATTGTAATTATAATTTTTGCCATAATTGAGCAGCCTAGCCATAGTCGTTAGTTTGGAGTAGACTTAAAATTCACCATAAAATTCCTGGTTTAGTGAGCAAATTTTAGTTTTAAGTTCCAAGAGGAAAAAAAAAAAAAAAAAAAAATCAGATTTGCTCTGTCAGTGGCCATAGTAACGTACGGTTGTTTGACTGACAGGTGCTGAGCCCGGAGGAGCTGGAGAAGGCGCAGAGGGCTGTGGCGTTCGGCTGTATCAAATACGCAGATCTGTCGCACAACCGCATCAACGACTACATCTTCTCCTTCGACAAGATGCTGGACGATCGAGGCAACACGGCGGCCTACCTGCTCTATGCCTTTACACGCATCCGGTCAGTGTAGGACGTCACGGGGAGTTTTCTGACGAGCACAGCGATTGTTTTAATACTAGGATTCTGTTCAAAGTTCACATTTTAAACGCGTCCAGGAAAATTGACAAAAAGACTGAAATATGAACTAACAAACAAAAATAAGAAACACATTTCAGAACATGTTTGCACGGATCTAAACTAATTTTGTTGTTACGGTGCTTACAAAATTGCAGCCTTTGCGGTTTGCTAATTGCATCCATTCAAATTGTGCTTTTGATTAAACTGCGATCAATCTTGCAGCCCTGGTACAGTGTATGGATGATGCACAAATTAGCGAAGCAACTTAAGACGTAAGGTGATGTCCCTGTGAGGAAATCTGTCCCCTGCAGCTGACCTATCCCAGTATAAATCATCCAGACTCATGTTCATTACAACTGCGCGCTTGTGGTCACGGCAAATTTAAGTTCTAAAACTGCAAAAGGTACTCAAAACATATATAAAGGCCAATAACGGAGCCAATTTTTCTGCATAATGTGTGTTCATTTCAAAGACCACACCTGAAGGTAAAGAGCTGCTTATACAAATGTTTGTTTGCATTGTCACTGTCCTAAAAATGGGCCGTGAGTCCGGAATAAAGATGAATTGAAGTTGAATTGAATATATCTGCACTGGGGCAAGACAAATGTAGCTCTAATACATGGGAGCAAATCGAGTACCAGGTTAATATTGGTCATTTGTCATGTTTGTGTTCAGATCCATCGCTCGTCTGGCGAACATTGACGAGGCGGCTCTGAAGAAGGCGGCAGAGACGACGGAGGTGCTGCTGGACCATGAGAAGGAGTGGAAACTGGGCAAGTGCATCCTGCGCTTCCCCGAGATCCTGCAGAAGATCACGGACGACCTGCTCCTGCACACGCTCTGCGACTACCTCTACGAACTGGCCACCACCTTCACAGAGTTCTACGACAGCTGCTACTGCGTCGAGAAGGACAGAAACACTGGTAGGAGACACCTTTTTACCTCTAGGAGGCAGTAGAATATAGTCTTTTTAACTGTTGGGGGCGGTAGAGTTACTTTTCCCTTGTAAATGTACTTTTGGTCGTGTTGGGATAAGCAGTGCATCATCTGCGTTTGGAAAGTATACTTTATAAACTTCACCTCCGTTTCCAGTGAGGCATATAGGCGTTGGAGCTCCCTCTGCTGTCGGCAATGGGAATGGACAATGAGAAAATGACAAAAGAATCTGAAACATTTATACAGTCAAGTTTAAATGTATTTAATTTTGATTTATGTTGATGACATTTTATATACAAAAAATAGAGGGTTTTGATCTTATTGAGTATTTGAGTAACCTCGATCTTACAAAAATGTGTCATCCATGCATGTTTACGTAATCTTGCCGTCCCTCCCGGGTTCTATTCAAACCCTCCTTACAGTTAGCTGTACGAGGCCAAGCCTCTTGTCCAAAGCTCAGCCCACAAGCCTAAGTCACCCATGCTCCCACACAGCAATTTTTCATAAATATACAAAAACATGATACAAAACTGTACAACTTCATAAACCCGATGTGATATGCAGTAGTTTAATTAGCAGGATACACACCGACTGTGTTGTGATAGGGCTCTGAAGGGGGAGTGAGTTAGCGTAGGGAGCAGGGACTCAGAGCATCAAAAACAAAACTGAAACTGAAGCGAGTATATAGCATTATCAAAACAATAAGGTAACATGGTAATCTAAATGTGTTATGTAGAACTAAATGATGCCCTTCTTCTCTTGTGATAAGGCCACTATCTGTGTTCTTTTCAGGTGAGGTGGTGAAGGTGAACATGTGGAGGATGCTGCTGTGCGACGCCACGGCCGCTGTCATGGCCAAAGGCTTCGACATCCTCGGCATCAACCCCGTATCCAGGATGTGAGCTCATAATCCCGTAACCAGGAAGTGCAGTCATCCTTTCAAGCTAAATATCAACATTAACAAATACAGACCACTATCACTATGAACGTTCCCATTTTCTTACACACAAACTGGAATTTCTAACGAGTTTAAAAATAAATTAAACTTTACAATTTCTGTCTATTTTAATACTTTGTGTGTTTTTGTCATTTTATTTATTTGCAAGGATGATGAGTGTTATAATCCATGTAAATACAACACGATACAGAGAAATATACCTGTTATGCAGTATGTACTTCCTCACCTCTGCCTCCTCCCCGGGACCCAGTCTATTTGACAGTTTTCCATAAGAGTGGGTTGCAAAATAAAATAAACTGCCATTAAAGAACAACTTTAAGTTTTATTTAATTTTATTTTTTTAAGAGAAGGATGAATTTGTGGCCTCTAGTTTATTGTAATATTATGGGGTCAAGATCTGGTGGACTGCAAAGGTATTGCAAATCTTTACCAACATTTAACTCTCCGGGGAAGACCCAGGACATGCTGAAGGGACTATGGAGGAAGGATCCCGGGAATTGAGAAACACCCACTTTGTAGCACTTCTCCAGAGCTGCCGTCCTGCTCACACTACCTAAGCGCATGTGGAGGTTATCAAGTTACTTAGACTGATAATTAAACCAATAGATGCACAGCCTAAACATGTGCAGATGATCATTTGATCCCCAATCCCCTTAAAAAGATTTTGCTCTATTTGCTGGGGCCAGGTTGCGGGGGCAGCAGTCTGAGCAGGGATTCCCAGACTTCCCACACCCCAGACACTTCACAGACGTTCCCAGGCCAGTCAAGAGACAGTCCCTTCAGCGTGTTCCTCTTGACGTGGAGGAGCAGCAGCTCTACTTCGATCTTCTCCTTCCCCCTCCTCGCCAAGGATCCACCGGTTCATCCTTGATAAATGGTGTGAAGATAAAGTTGAACTGTATATTAAAGTTATGGACATATTTAAATGCATTTCTTTTGACAATGTAATCTAACTGTGTATACATTTTAACTATTTTTCCTTCTTCACACATGAACTTACTAATATGAAAAAATAAATGACTCAGTGTTTTCTGTAATTTGATAAAATAATGATATTGGTTATATTAAGCATTGGGCAGTTACTGCAGAAGTTGCATGAAAGTTTAATCCTGTTTTGTGTATCTGCTGTTTAAGAACCTTGATTATAGGCAGCACAATACCTGCACAATCCACTAGAGGGCGTCACACCCCATGAAAAAGGTCATGGTTCCTCTTTTCCACTTAGATTTAGATTTTGGCTATTACCTTTATTAGTGTCAAAAATATATCTAAAATGACATTTTTAAACATTATTTAAACCATCAGTTAAACTTTGAACTCAGAACCTGTGACATTGAATGAAATAGTCATAACTTTACCACTTACCATTCTGGGTCATTTTGG
>KN484587.1:0-19847 GCA_000787095.1 Periophthalmodon schlosseri
GATTTAATGAGTTTTCTTCTTCCCACTTCTTTTTGAAATAAGGAAAAAAAAAGTGAAAAGTGCATTAAGTGTCCTTGATACATGTGCTCGAAATAAAAAAAAAAATAAAAAAAAAAAAAATAAATAAATATTAGTATTTTGCATTACACATATAAAAGCCAGAAAACAAGCTGTCTAGTAAAATCAATAAGAGCGTGGGTAAATGTTTTAAAAAGTGATCTTAGGCCCAGCCCCGTGTTTTTAAGTCCTCTTATGCATCATGAGCTGGAGCTGGCTATTAGTGATTGACCATCATTTCAGAGGGTCAAACAACAAATTTGTGTCCTCCATTTTGGGAAAGTATAATCTACGCGTGAGACTGACCCAACAAGCTTGTGACCTCTGGAGTGGTGATATTTCTCCATTATGAAAAACGTCTCTTTTTCAAATCATCTTCTGCCCAGAAACAAACAACTGTGTGTTGTTTAATGCTTTGAATACAGCAATAGAAACATTTTTATAAAAACAAAGCCAAACTAAATCCTACATGTCCGCCCACACTCGCCACTCACCTCTGCCTCTCCAGATTAAATATTCATATCATTCAAACACTTGACGGGTTCCAACATCCTCCTTGCTGTCTTGGCTCTCTCCCGCTCGATCCCTCCTCCATAACTGGAGCATGCTTTCTCTTTCTTATTGAAATGAACTGCCTACATGATTAGTATGTAGAGACATGATTCATATTACAGGCTCACCTCTGCTCACTCAGCTCATGCGTTCATTAATTACTCATCTTTCAGACACGTACTGAACGTGACAACTGTTAGACCAAGATACAACCCCTAACCCCCTCCACTGTATCCCTACCTACCTGCTGATAATTGAGACACTCAGCTTAATTGCTAAATAACTTTTCAAGTGTCTGTAGTCATTACAAATTACAAAGGCGTAAATTTGAAACGCTAAAAAGGAAACTTTGCTCTCCGCCTTTCTAATATTTGCTTTGAGGAGGATCAATACTGCACGTGGCATGTTTGCAAACAGTGAAGCTGTTGTTTCACTATTGGTGAGCTGAATTAGCCAAAGGGAATATTGTATAGACTTTGTTCTTGGTCTGCAGTACTTCATTATAAGATGGAGAAGAAAGCCTATTTTAAAATTTGGGGGAATGTTTACTGGGATCAATTTGCACCTATGGGGAGAACTTGATAAGATCGATTACTTGGACTTTAGGTCACTAAATGTCCAGATGTGGGACTCCACTTCATCAACTTGCAGGCATCTATTGTGGAGCAGAATATAATAGAGCTTCTGGGACTAAACTAAGAGTAAAATTATGCAAGAATTCATATTTTTAGATACAAGAACAAAATATTCACAGCCTACACCGAATCGCGAAATGCAGCACAAGAGACAGTGAAATAGCAGTTAGCACTTTTGCCTCCCAGTGACAAGGTTCTGGGTTCGTTTTTCCAGGTGGGGCTTATTTGTGAAGAGTTTGTGTGTCCTCCCATGTCTATGTCCCCCTAAAACATGTGGAACAGGCCCTTCAGTGGCGACATGCACACCAAAAGTCTGATCATTATCTGATTTCTGGAGTTATTAGATCATTTAACTGTCATGTAAACTGTTTCATCTGATGTGAGTACCTTGATTTTTTTTAATTTTTCACACCTGTGCAGGTTTTAGCAAGGAACATTATGCAAAAAGGGCAAACTAATGGGGCAAAGACAAACATGAAAGAGAAGGCAAGGCAAGGCCAGTTTATTTGTATAGCACAATTAGTACAAACATAATTCAAAGTGCTTTTCAGAATAAAAAAGACATTAAAACCACAGTACAAACAAATCAAAACATAAATAATTATCGTAAAATTAACATTAAGAGAGAAGAGTGCAGAATAAAAATCTTTCAGTCATATGCACAGCTAAACAAAACCGTTTTGAGCCTGGATTTAAACATTGTCAAAGTAGAGGCCTGTCTCACATCTTCAGGAAGACTGTTCCAGGTTTTAGCTGCATAAAACTGAAATGCTGATTCCCCATTAGTCCTGACTCTGAGCCCCAGCAGGAGGCAGGTCCCTGAAGTCCTCAGAGTGTGAGATGGTTCCATATGGCACTAACATGTCAGAGATGTACTTTGGTGCTAGGCCATGGAGAGACTTGTACACAGCAGAGCTGCTTTAAAGTCTATTCTCCGAGCCACAGGAGCCAGTGCAGAGACCTGAGCACAGGACTTATGTGCTCGTACTTCCTGGTTCTAGTCAGGACCTGAGCAGCAACGTTCTGGATGAACTGCTAAAAAGACTGAAAGTGTTATTTTTTAACTTTTGTACTTTGTCTTCAAAATCAGTTACTCAAAAGTTCCACTAATTAACTGACACGCACCAGGTGTTGTTGATGATCCAGTTTCTCTTGCAGATGTAAACACACCAAAAATCAAGTTTGTGGGAAGAAATGGGTGTCACAATAAGACAAAGTATACAAGGCCAGTGCTTGTCTTCAAATAATCAGAACAGACTCTTGTGAGCTTTAAGCTATGTTAGAATATTGTTACCTTAACAAAAACATACCCATGTTTACATTGTGTTTTGTTTCAGTAACATTTATTATTAGTCTGACTATATCTCAAAATGTTTTGTTCTACCTTGTGATGTGATGAAGCAGTAGATTTCAAGTTAACAACTACCTTTTACCTTTAGTTTAGTAGAAACTGGAAATTCCAGAGCTGAAATTATCCAAATGATTCTCGTGAAGGTGTATGGATTTTCACAGTGGAGCGCTTTGTGTATTACCTTGTGACATCACAAAGTGGAACAGTGTTTTCTGTTTGAGAGAGGAACTCAGTCTCAATATGCAGAATTTGTGGGTTAGGCATGTGTGAATGAAACAAAACACAACTCCAGGTATGATTTTGATGAGGACATTATAACATAGATCAAAATAAATATGGGCCCTTTAAAGTGATTTGTGATTCATACTTAATCACATCTTTTTGTCACACCAGAAGAACGTGGGCTTGGTCGTAATTCCACAAAATGAGAAACATGTTGCTGGATTCATTATTTATGCAATTTTTAATATTGGAGAAACTATTTTCCAAACAATGTGCTCCGATTGCCTTTCCTCTCAGGTCAGGTGAATAGACGGCGGAGTTGGAGGTCATTATTCTCAAATTAATGAAAGATTCTCTGGTTAATGTCCTTTTGTTGAAGCGTTACATTTTACCTAGCACCTCAGGGGACTCTATTGAGGCTCCATCAATGAGCTCGTAATTTCTTCCCCCTCATATTAATAGCCTTTTTCTTTTTGTCTGCATTTTATCGCTGGCGTACAGTCCTGCGTGTTGCTTGGGTAAATTTTCGCCTGTGGCACAGGGTCTATTACGTGTTGATCATGGTGTTTTAATGCGTCCTTTGTTGGAGTTATGCCGAAAATAATGTCACTTTGAAAGCCAATGGAAATGATTTGAGATGTCCCTCAGATACAAGATGGATGCTGAGAATGGTAAACACGGATAAATACATGTTGTAGTGGATATGCTAAGCGTGATCGCACCAAAGCCAAGATTGACTTCATTTACAACCGCTGTGGCTGGTGTCCGCTAATTCTCTTTAGCAAGGCCAATGTTTATTACCACGGCGATCATCATTCAGAGTAATCATCAGGGTGCTCCAGTTTTATGTCAGCCAATAAAAACTCAAAAGAGATCATATCTAGTTATTGAAGCGGATGGGGGTAGAACGCAAGAGCAGTTAAACAACATCTTTGACCATTGGCAACCTGCATTTTAATTATGCTAGTGAAAAACAAGATCCAAGCCAGAATGTATTTTAAACCCCCACATTATAATATTATGTGTAAACTGAATCTGTATTCCCTATGGTGTGCTTGTTTTTTTCACTTGTAACTGAACCAAATGTTCCTGAGACATCTGGCAACAACACTGTCCACATGCAGTTAATAAAGTTTTCATTAAGCAAAAACAATGGGATGATAGATTGTAGACAACAATGAACAGAGCTGTTCGATAAATGCTCTGAGCCCCACAGCCCAAACAATCCACTAAACTGGCCTCTTGCAGAATTGTACATAATCATTTCAAACATGCTCTGTCTGCATTCAGGATCCAAAAAATGTGGCCAAACTTTGGAAATGTTTTGTTAACCGAGTAATGAACCATCTCTGCCTGGCAAATGTGATACAAAGCAACAGTTCATACTTCTCTACAACCAGCAGACCAACATGTGAGAACTCAAGGTGGATTTCAAGAACTTCTCTATAATAAATGTTTTTTATTTTATCCCCCATAAATTGTCTACTTAATCTTATATTCTCTGCTTCTAGCCAACAACCTTGTCACAAATAACATTTGTCCTGCCAAACTCAAATGCGTTCTGTGTCAGTATTTCTGTCAAAGCATGTTCAAATGATCCATTTTAAAAAGACTCTCGCCAGCTCCCGAGCACACAGACAAATGAGGTCCAGGTGTTGACTGAGCTCTGGGTGGAAGATATTAAATATTCATACTCAAAATGATGTGGCTGTGGTAAACAACAATGCCTGCAGTACCAAGCTTTGGGTTAACTTGGACTTTTACCAATACACAATACATGAAGTTAAAGTTGCACTATGCAGATGTTATTGCTTTGACTAGAAAGTTTCATAGTATGGCATTAAACATTCAGGTTTTTATTTACAGGTGTTTTTATCAGTCAAAAATACCGTATGTAGTAGTTCTTAGTAGCGGGTTTGTCCCTCCATAGATCTGACTTATAATTGGTAGTGTCACTTGCTTTCTCTGTGGTGATAGATAAGTTCAGTGCCATACTGTGGAACATTCTAGCATTTTAGCAAAGCAATCTACGTGGAGACAAGCATGTGGCAGACCCTCCACTAGAAATGCACATATTAATTAGTATTGCAGCTTAACAGACAGTGTTCTCTCCATAGATCAGACTTACAGTTGGTCACCTGCTTTCTCTATGGCATAGCAATAATATCTACACGGAGACAAGCAGGTCAACCCTCCACCAGAAAAGTTACGTGCTACACCTTTAATTAGTAATGCAGATTAACAAAGGCAAAGTGTTTTGATGGAGTGATGACCTCTGCCATTCTGATCACTGCTCAATAGCCATTTTTATCATAATGATTTTAGCTCTGCCTATAACAGCGCATTAAATCTTCTATGGTTTCCGAATCTTACATATTGTTCTGTGGTTGCACATTCAGACTGATTAAATGCATGAATCCGATATCTGGGCGACCATGGGAGGCTAAAATAATGAACTGAATACGGCATCAATTAGCAAGTACCGTGAGGCAGCCTTAGATAACGCTTACCAATGCATTCTGAAAAGTCAAAGACAAAGTGAATGCGTTGTGAGTCACAGTACAAAAGTTGGTGTGTGGAAAAAATAAAACAATGATATGAGTTGAAAAGAGTCACATCTGACTGAGTCTTGAATCTCCAAAGCAGAACGGAAAGTGAAATTTAGCTTTTGGTAAATGGCCCCATGAGTTGATGGATCCGAGCTTTTGTGAGAAAAATGTATTCGGGGGAAACTGTCATCACATCAGAGAGAAAGACAGACGTATTTCAGGAAATGGAGCCTCTATCAGAAAGAGTTGCAAGGGCATGGGGACAAACAGATCATCTTAGTACTTACACTGTAGTGAACGCAAGGTGATGTGGAGGTGTAGAAACAAAGTGTGAAAAAGACAGAATGCAATGATCTACAGATACTTTCTAAAAGAACTTTCACAATATAATCAGGTGCTGAAAGGAATGCATTTCATCCACTACTATTCATGTGTTTCCGAATGATGAGAAATTAGGACCGTTGCCATAGTGATTAACATTTCAAAACTTAATATTACATCTTTTGAATGGGAAAAGTCCTTGAAATGTAGCATATAACAGAAAGATGAAACCCATGAATAGTGTGAATAGTGAATAATGCTGCAATACCTTTTTGTCTTTTTTGTGGTAAATTTCCTAGTGCCATAGAAGTAACATGTACTTTATCATTACAAAGATACAATTTATTTAGACAGAGTGGGTGAAGTGTCTTGCCCAAGGGCACATGTGCAGATGCCAAAGCTGAAAGCGAGGCTCGCTTCTGTCTGTCTTAAGTATTTATCTTATCTTTATCTTATTGCATGTTTTTTACTGTATATTTGAACATTTTCAACAGATCAAACTGAACTGGGATGCCCCTCGGGGCCTGCACATGAAGAGAAATTGGCTCTTGACTCTTGCCTCATACAGATATATTATGGCCCAATAGTTGCTTTAAAATAAACCCAAGAATGAAAAAGAGACACGCATCGGCAAACTTCAGGATATTAGTGGCGCCATGCATTGTATTTTATTTATTAAGACCTTTTATTACTTTTATAAAAATACTGTTATCATGAGATATTATGAGGTTTGGTCTTATCTGTCTTATGGACGTCACACCCTTTCCTTATGCAGCTGCTTACCCCAACTTTGGTGAACAAAATCTGTTAGGTATCAAAGGGTTAAATGTAAATCATATTTGACTGCAATTTCCTGTTTAAAAAGTTGAGTATGAGTTGAGTATTTAATTAAGTTTCATCAGCTACACTTGCTATTTTTAAGGTAATTATATCATTTTTAGCCGTATGCAATGTGACACTTGGATAATTAATAAGACAGTGTTTTTCAAATACTGGGTTAGGGTTAAAAAGGGGATTAAGTTTATGCATTTTAATTGAATGCATGAAACTATATGAGGATGTGTTAAGTCAGAGAAGACATTCACTAAAACATAGTTGAATGGGCAAGTCACAGCACTACACAGCAGTGGTGGAAGAAGTACTCAGTTTTGTTACTTAGGTAAAAGTACAGATACTGGAGCAAAAAAATACTCAAGTATCACCTGAAAAAATCTACATAAGTAAGTGCCTGTTTAAAAATGTACTTAAAGAGTAAAAAGTAAAAGTATTTTGAGAATAAAGCTTCAAATGTAGTGATTTTGATAAAGATTTGTGCCGAATTTTGTTTTTCTTAAATGTTTTCATTTGTATATTTTTGTTTGCTCATACGGACATGTTAAAAACAAACCTCCAGGCTTTTCAGCAGGTCTCAAATAATAATAAAAAATACTTTTCAGTTCTGTTCAAAAATGTGGTGGAGTAGAACGTACAGATACCTGCTCTCAAATGTAGTGAAGTAAAAGTAAAAAAGTATCTACTCTAAAATTTACTTACCGGTAATTAAGTACACGAAGCTAAAATTTGGAGCCAAGTGCAGTACTTTACTACTTTTACTTTGTTACGTTCCACCACTGCTATATGAGATGAAAATAGGGACATATACTATTTGAGGTACTGGTTAGCTTCCAGATGTGCCCTCCCAGAAAAGTGACAAAATGATCTGCAGTAATGGTACTGACATCCACTGAAGAAGATACACGAATGTAGCTACTGTAAATAGCTATTTTTAGGTCAAAGAGTGTGCACGTTTTTTGTTTTGGGTAACTGCAAAATTGAGATGCAATTGTTGATGCAATGGTTTAACATCCTCACTAAACATCTCAAATTCAGGAGAATGCCTCAGAGCTGCACACATTATGAAAATTATATCCAGGATTCCACCATCTTACACGAGCACGGCTGATTTTTCTCACACAACAGTCTTAGCGAGATCCAACTGCGAAACACACGGCTTCCAACGCACTAAACCTGCTAACACCGCGCCTGTTCGGTACATCTGCTTCTCAATTTCACTGAGAGCTGGGAGTTTTTGGGGCGGAATTTTGACGTTTCAAACTGCATTGAAATTGGATTAGGAACTTTATCTGTGTAGTAAATCGTTTTGTGAAAAGACGAATACCTCCATCTCTTTCTCCAATCTCAATCCTTTTTGGGGAAAATCGTTCTAGTCACAATAAACCCGGTCTTTGATGAGAAAATCACAGCCATTTTTATCTCTGCTTACTCGGCAATCGCACCCCTTCCAACAAAACTTATTCTGTTCTATAGGTCTAAAGTACTTCAGTTCGATATAATATCCAATTAACTCATGCTGGTCTCCTCTGTGTGGTTTCCAATCTCTCCATGACCAAATAGAAAGAGCTGGGTACAGGTGGAGTGGCCCAGCTGCCATGTTGACTAAGATTAATCAGTAGAATTACAGAGATAGTGGCCGGCCAAAGGAATCATGGTGTGTTTCTAACCAATGTTCATTCAAACCCATTTTACAGTCTCATGTGACCAGGTAATAACTGTTTATCTCATAAGAACTCTGTGATATCCAATATTTTTGTTATAAATGTACAAAACTAAAAGCACTTGTATGTGAACCTCCTAATATGGAGATGGCAAAACATTCACTGGCAGATCATAAGCCAAATTTGACTTGCGGTTTAATATATCAAACTAACAGATGGCATGATGATGGAGGATCGGCAGTGGTCATGTGTTGTGGATATAGGCAGTGCGAATAGTGTCCAAACATACAACTGCACAGTAGAACAAAAGCTGTTTTTCATTCATGCATGTAAAAATACAAAATTTCACAAAAAATAACACTGTGGAGTTTGTATCTCCTAGAAGATTTTCTAGGACACCACAAATTACATTATTTTTTTTATATTACAAGGACTTTCTATGTCACAAATACACTCAAACTTAGATTTGTTCTTTTAGCAAGCCCCTTAGGAGAGAGTTAATATTTCTGACCTTATCTGGCAGGATCCAAAAAAACAACCCAAACTTGCAAAAGAATATTTTTTCTTTCTTTATTTTTCTTTCACCTTCTAATACTTTGCTGGAGGTCTGCACTCTCCAAGCGTTCTTTTAAAATCCCACTCAAAATCAACAGGGACTAGCCCTATTCTTTGTATGGAGGAGAAAACGAATTGGACTTGCTGGTCAGTTCAGCTTCAGCCCTAGAGGCACCGCTCAGGGGAAGAAAAGATGCAGTACAAAGCAGGTGGGAGTGCGTCTCCACGGGAAGCCTGACAGGAAACAGCCCCCTTAGTGGCAGGGTGGTGGACCGCTGGTGGGCTGGAGACTCGCTGACCCTTTTATCAGGCTGCGGCTCTCGCTCTGCACTGCGCTAATGACCCAGCCGCCTGTCAGGGAAAAGAATAGGCTAAAGCTGGTTCCCTGGCCTCACTCACGGTGCCAAATGACAGCTTGGCACAGAGGAAATAACTCCTTTCAGATTAGTATTACTCATATCCAGAGATAAACATCGGGGGGCTTCACCTGTATGGACACTGTGGACTCGCCCACATCTACTACCACTACACCAGGAGCTTTAAGATGCTCACCGCCACCAGACCCAGCTGTCTTTTATCAAACTGGTGCAAACGCCTGATATGAGAACCAGGTGCTTGGCCAGACTGGAGGTTTCCACTAACAGGCGAGTTAAGTCAGCAGGAGAAGTGACTAAGAAACATCACATTTTGAAGTAGCCTACAGTTCAAGGTTGATGGTTTGACCCCCTGACAATGCATTCTGCCACTGTTTCGCCTTTGAAATATTTGCAAAAAAGGGAATAATGGTTCAATTTTTGTTTAGTTGAGGGTGGTTTAAGCGCCATTGCACCACTGGATTAATTCTGGCATATTTATATTTGTTCATATTTATTTTAGTTCTTTAGTCCTTGAGGAGGGAGTAAATATTTGGCAATGATCCAAAAACAACCCAAACTTTTGAAAGCAATGATATTTTTTCCACTTTTGGATGTTCAGTGGAGGTCTGCCCTCTCCACGTCAAATATTTTCGCTTTTCATGTTTTATTTTATTTTTATTTTTTAGACAGGACAATTGTAGTGTAAAATGGGGACAGAGAGGGTAGAGACATTCTGCAAACAGTTGTGGTTAACAATCGCATATGTGCAACGCCTTTAACCACTATACCATCAGCGAACACAAGATTATGGGTACAGTTTGAAGCAGAAATATTCTGTTTGTCCTTGAATTCTACATAAACATCTATTACATATCTCGCTGCATCTTCTGATATATTTCCAACAATTGTAACAGTTAATTGCATATTGACTTGCGTATTGACTAGATTTACATTGGAAATAACCTCTCTCTCTCATTAGGTCAATTCATTATGTTCACTTCTTTTTAATTTATAGCCAAACCATACTATGTAAAAGCCATTACAGTCGACTAAATATTCATTCTATTTATGGTGAAAATAAATACATATACACTGAAAATGGTCACAGAGGGGTTGCTCAAACTGCAAATGCAACAATAACATGACTTATATTCATATTCACACATATTCACCTTTCTCTGTCGTACATGTTAAAATTGTACAGAGGCAGTTTGATTGAGGCCGGTGTGCAATTTGCATTTAATCATTATGAGAAAACACGACTTTGTTATGATTTCTGCTGAAGTAACTCCTTCTGGAATTCCCCTCCCCAAAACTTTCTGAGGGAAAATTCAAATGTTCACAGGACTGTGACAGGAGCCTCTGCAGTGTGGATGCAGGTGGATTATGAGAGCTGCTTTGGAGGTAAGACTTTAAAGAGATTTTACAGACTTCTGGACTTGAATTCATTGTAAACACATGATTGTCTTTGCTTTATTTGAAATTAAGATTAAGGTAAGGCTCGTTTCCATTAAACAAATTGTTAGCATGACCACCTACAAGAGTGTGAGATACTAACTTTTGAATGTGTCGTTTCCAAAGAGTCTGCAAACATAAAGGAGTGATGTCTGTAGCTGCTGGTAAACTTCACACATATTATAGTTCATGTTAGTTAGTGTTTTTGTGTAACTTTCAGAAAAAGCAGGACTTTGAAGATGCAGCAAAACACAGGCCACAGATGAACAAAGTATTATTTTTCTTTATAGAATTTACTTTCTAGTGAGCATTTATCACTTAGGGGTGTGTAGGTGGTGTGGCAGTAGGACTTTGTACCCAATGCCCTACCTGTTACTGAATGCTATTGAGGAAGATGAAGAAAAGCAGCATGTGGTGAGTTTTTCTGCATGTCCATTTGTGTATTGTTCTGTGATTCTGTCCTGGTCCCTAAATGTATTAGGGTAGTATAATGTAATGTTAAAATGTATAACCCAAAGCAGATAATCATATCGTAATCATGTTTTATTCCTGTGTCCACAGGCAGAGCATCTTCATTGGAATAAGTCTTAACACTGTCCAGCTCCAAACAGGCTGTTTATCACTTACCTGTGTTTGATTCATTTACGACAATACAGAACTGTCTGAATTGATCATATTTCATGAACATGACAAAGTTATGTTTATGTTGTAAAAAGAGTGTGTGTAAAGGGTATGGAATGAAGTTTTAAGCTTAAGCATCATTTTTATTACACACAACAGTTTTTCATATAATTTTTACTCAAATCCAGCCACTTTTATCTTTCAGTATGTGCTGATAGTTAAATCCAGTGAGCTATTTCTTCAGGGGGGCTATGTGAAATCACTGTTGCTCATAGGCACTATAACTGTCTGTTACCCGAAACACATATCAAGTTTGCTCAGTTTCCAGTAAATTTTTTGTGATAAAACACTTCCAGTTGAATAATTGCAAATAGATATTTAATGTATACTGTGGAACATTAAAGCAATATCATGGAGACAAAAAGCTACAGTGCACCTACAAACTAAAAACCTGTAATGTTCTGCTGTTCAGGCTGCTTTTTCCCACAAACTCTGACAGCTTTCTAGTGTGATAGACTATAATTTGTTCAAACCTGAACTTTCAGGTAGTAATTTTGCGTACTTACATGTGGAAGCAGTTCTTAACCCCAAGCGTACTATTTAAAATCATATCAGTGTAAGAGGTCCGTCCAGTAGACTAATATTAACAACTTTAAATACCTGTACAGCCTTGATCCATCTGACAGCTTATATCGAAGTATAATAACTACACGCTTTTGAGAGATATCCTTCATCAGTCATAGCAGCAATTATTTTCACATGGGTTTTTACAAGGTCATAATCTGTCATTTAAATGAGCCCGAGTTAAACAGAGGCAGATAGGATGTGAATAATGTGGAAGAAATGAGCACCTCCCTGAGTGTCCTCCAGGCTGCGGGTGTGTGTGGTCTTATAGGCTTTAGACCTGG
Organism: Periophthalmodon schlosseri; assembly: GCA_000787095.1. Classification (NCBI taxonomy): domain Eukaryota; kingdom Metazoa; phylum Chordata; class Actinopteri; order Gobiiformes; family Gobiidae; genus Periophthalmodon; species Periophthalmodon schlosseri. The sequence goes on from KN484587.1 coordinate 12,078, forward strand.
GTTAGACCTGGGTAAGGTGTCCTAGTCCGATATGGTCCCCCTTCTGAGCAGAGACCATGGCAAATCAGCTCTCTGCGCCATAACCAATTCACTCAAAAAATAAATTATACTGCAGTGTATGAAAGTATGTGTGCGTGTGCATGTGTGTGTGTGTGTGTGTGTGTGTGTGTGTGTGCAAGTGTGTGCATCTCCACAAAAGGATAGCTGGTTATATCGAGCATCACCTTTTTATAAAATGAGCATAATCTAAGACTAATTAACACAAGTTAGTTTTAGTTTTCTTTTTTGTTTTTTTTTAGCAGGCCTTGATTAAGCTCTAATAACTAATAATTACTGAAATTACAATATTTTTACTGACAACTGGTGGTGAGGTTGAGTCATGGTTTTGACAAGGCTGCCCCAGTTATAACAGAGGTCTGAACAGAGCTGAAAGACTCATGATTCTTTGGTAAAATATTCAGCTCAAAGCTCATTTTGATGATGTCCACATCACATGAGTCAGAGGAATAGTGCCACACGACTCCAGTATGACTTGTCTAAACGTACAACTGCAATAGTGTGTGTCACCAACAGATGACCCCGACAAGATCACATAAGCATGTGTATTTACAACTGTCAGTTTTACTACTGGCCTTTACAGTATCGTAAACATTTTTACAGTGTTCAGTGGCCTCCATCACCACTACTGCATGATAAATACTGCACAAGAGCCAATCTCACAAGACCAAAGCCGGGCACTTTCAGGGGATATAGTGTAGTGAGAAAAGCAGGATTTCTTCCAGTGGCGTAAGATGGAGAAATGCTGACATTTGGGTAAAACGCTTCTGCAGTCCATGTTTGAAGAGCATCAGGCTGATTTTGTGTAAATGGCTTATACCTGCAGACCATCATGCCCGCACAAAACCCTGTTATGGCCCCTATAAGCTCCGCTCTATCGCTGCCCTGCAATAGTCCTGTGGCCAGGGCAGAAATTGAATAAAAACAGTTGAGGGGAGCAGTCGGGACATGTTGACTGGAGGTTACACAGGCATTGCAGAGCTGTTGCTGCTCAGTGGGGTCCTCGCCATGACATTGGGTTAGGCATGCGGCGTGGATATGTAGCCTGCGTGCTCTGGCTGTTTGATTTACACAGTCATGCTCCCTGTTATGTGTGCTGCAGGTCACAGGTGGAGGCACAGAATCATTGTGCCAAAATAATGGGATTGAATGTCAGTGGGCTTGCTGCTCCCCTCAAAGGAAATAAATGGAACCCAAATGACAAGGTTCAGGGACGAGACATCAACAAAGAGAAAATATGGAAGGAAATAAATAAAAGCTGGAGGTGAAATGTTGTGTCAAAAATGGATAGAAAAATGGGTGTTTAATGACTGTCTGGGTTTGTTAGTGTGATGCCTGCTGTGATAATGTACTTGTCCGAAGCAGAGGTCATAAACAGCTGTTGTATGGGCCCCGTTGCCAAGTTTGGGGGCAACATTAAAGCAACAGGGTAACCTTCCAGGATTGCTCATTTCCCAGCTGCAAAGACAATTTTTCAATAAATGTCATGTGGAGGAAAGCGGTGAAGTAAAAGTATGCATTCATTGAACATTGAGTGTGATGAAATATACAGGAAATAGTCATGCAGGTGCCTGCTAGTACTGCAGGCCTCTCTATGTGTTACTTACTTGCAGTTGTCCACCTAAAGCTGGTTCCTGTCTGTAGAAAACCACAGAGGCAAAATTAAACAATGAATCCATCTCATATCATAGTATCATAGTCTAAAGCAAAAGTCAAAATGTTGATTAGGTGGTAAAACATTTTTGTGAGATAGTAGAATATTTTTTAAAATTTTAATTACATTTTTTAGTTGTTTAGACTTCATTTGAACCTGGGTAATGTTTGAGCAAATATTGTATCTCCTATGCTGCTAAATAATTGTTCTCTTATTGTATATCTGCAAAAGTATATCTGCAGAAGTAAAAACAGCATATTGATGTCAAAAAAGTTAAAATGCCACGGGCGTAACCAGAAGCTTTTGAGAAGAAAATGTAAAGCGCTCAAGATTTAACAATGTGTAGATAAATCAACAGTTAGCTTGTCCTGACCTCGTGCATTAATTTAATTGGCTTTGAGAACGAGCAATTTAACATGGTATAGCTTATGATCCTCTATAACTTTAATGTCACCATGAGAATATGTCTACTCAGCACTTTCCTCTATAATATGACCAAAGATATTACCCATAAAGTTGTAGTCTTCCCTCAAAACTGTCTGCTGTAAATCAGACTATAACGCAAAATATAGACCTCAAAAACGTATAGTGAAACTATGTCAACTATGTAAACCTTTGTAAATGAGTAACAGCTAAAAACACAAGTCATAAGATTACTTTCAAAAGTATATTACAGTATATTACAGAACTTTCAATCTAACCCGATTTGACAGAAATAAACCAAAGAAGAGTCAACAGTATCATCCAGGTGTCAGTGTGAATGAACGCCAAGGTCAACGTGGAGAGGAAATGAAACATGACCTGTCTTGGAAAGCTACTCAAAAAATATGTTTTAAAAGAAAAAAAAAAAAATTTCTGGTGTCTAGTAGCTCAGATGTCAAACTGTACTGGAATTCATTGAAATCTTGTTACTCTTGTTTTTAAAAGAGACCAAAGATTTTAACCTTTATGTAAATGAATGAACATCATAAACAAAAGACTTGACGGTAACTGTACATGTGACAGTTAAGGTCAGTGCAGTGCTTAAGAATTTACACATAAAATGACATTTCTACCTTTGTGCACATGCATAATGTGCTGCATCAGTTCACAGCAGCACAGAGCAGCCAGTGTAAATACTAGGACTATAATAAAGATTACAATAGAAGGCTGATTGGGTTTGTTCTGTGATTTGCAAGCTTTGTATGTCTAACTTACAATACAAATCTTGCTTGACAAAAGAAGTAATGTTTGGCATCATAAAATAAGCATAAAAAGCTGACTTAAAGTAACACCACGTAACTTTCTGGAGTTGTCACATCAGCTGCATGATTCCATCACAATAGGTTAACATCATAGCATAGATATTAAAAGAACAAAATTGCTCTTTTAATATCTATGCCCTGATGAAGGCCCAGTAAGGCTGAAACGCGTTGGCGTTTTTTATGAAATAGGCCATGATTGAATAAAGGCTTTTTAATATTTTCTAAATCCCACGACAGCCTCTGTTCTGTTTTAAACAATACCTGATCCTCAAACAGAGAAGCACCTGAGTGAAACCCGTAATATTGAAACTGCAAAGACACTCAAGTAGCATTCCAGTAACCTGGCTTTGACAGTTAACGCCATACTTTAGAACATTGTCCATAGGTTCCATACTGTGGACTATTATATTATAAGAACAACATTTGTTTGGAGATAACACTTGGAGAGAAGCAGTGGAGGTCTTCCTCTAGGCCAAATAAGAGTCAGAACTGTGAAAATGCAAGCCCTGCTCACCGTAAGGGTGCATGATTTTCAGTTTTCAGCTCAATAAAAGTATCCAAAATGAAAAAACATGCTTTCACTTTAGTCTGATTTTTGGCCCAAAAAGATACGCGGGGCTTTAATGGTAAAAGCAAAAAGCCACAGTATATGTTTCCTTTTATTTGTCACGAGCTGACCAGACTTCTGTAAATAGGGCTCTTCCTCCTTCACGTTGAGATCAGTCTTGTTAATGTGATAGCAGCTTATTGCTAAAACATGCTCATAACTGACAAGTCTATTAAACCCTTAGCCTGAAGTTACTGAAGTAATTTGCATTGCCCTTTATTCGACAAGATAACAACCACCACATTACATGTACCTGGGACTGTCTATGTAAATGTGTGAAGCAGTCAGCATGGGGCAGACAGAGCAGGCAGAATGTTAATGTTTACTTGCAGAAAGAAAAATCCCAGCATGCATCAGTCATGGCTCGGACACACAGAACGACCTAGGCGGGGAGTGCATGATTGAACACCAGAGGGGAGGGCCCTATCAGCATTTATCTTTGAGATGCACAGCCAGGAGATAAGACAGCCTTTAATTGTGCCTGGGTCTATTGTAGGTCACCAGCCTCCCATCAATCACCTCACCCAGGGCAACGCAGCATCAGCGCACTTTAAGAAACAGAGGGGAGCTGATCAGGAATTATAATAAATTACTCTTTCTGGCATATCCTTCATTAGAGAGAAAATGTCGTAAGCGAGTAAAATGGATGAATAGAAGCAGGTTTTCATAAAAGTGGTAATAATATTTCTATGGCAAAAGGGGCCATAAAAGTGAAATATAGTCTGGGGCAAAATCTGCAGTATCATATAGGGATAACCAAGGTTTGTCTGCTGCTGGGAGCAAAGTTTGGTGTACTTTCTTAAAGTTGACTTCCTGAAAGCAGCAAGTTCAAAAATAGGCTAACTAAGAAAAAGAAATCTGTTCAGTGAATGTCAGGTGCACTGTGGTGAAGAAGCTGTTAGTCTACTCAGAATAATCTGCATGCTTATGGTCCAATTATATCCATGTGCAGATCAATTATAAAACACATAGAAAGTAGGTGCAAGTGCATTAACACAGGTGGCAGCTGGTGACACAGAACTATATTTTTATCATATAGGCTCCATGCAATGTTAATGTGACAGAAGAATGAAGAAAGCATTTGTATTTAATTTAATGGTTAGATTTGACTGGCAGACTGGTAGGCAAGTTTACTACTGGGATGGGGGATAAATGCACTTGGCAGCTCTGTTTCCTTATAATAGCCAGAAAAATACAACAATAGCCGTGTTTCCATGGGTTCGCTTTGGAATGGATTGGGAACGGGGCGAAAGTGTTTCCAATGTCTAAAGGGAAGCATATCTCGGGCTGATTGCACCCCCCGCTAAGCATAATGTAGCTAACATTTGCCAAACCAAATGTATTACATAAAGAGGCACTTATCTAGCTTAGCCACCTCTCACAGCACCACAAACTACTGCAACCACTACTAATCTTGTGCATTGCTGACATCGGGCTAAAAAGAAAGTAAGCTATTATTCAAGTGCAATTTATTTGTAAAAAAAAAAAAGAAAAGTGTTATGTTTGGATGACTTCAGTATCTTATACCCCTGCCATGCCTGGAGAATGGAAATGCAGACCGCCATTAAAAAGAGCTGTATCAAAAAGCATGAAGGAGAATCAGTGGGGGTGGTGTGGCCAGCCAAAACCACAAACTTTGACCAAACTTTACAAAGACAAGTGGAACAGTGTCCAGTCTCCCTTATTTCAAATAGCCATGACTGACAGCTGCATTAACCAAGCAAAGTCCGTTCATGTCAAAACAAACATGGAGAGTAAAAAAAAAAAAAAAAAAAAAAAAAGGAGACTTTATAACCGGGGCCCTCTCTAAAAAAAAAAAAAAAAAAGGTGACCTTATGACCCGTGACCCTTCTGCACTCAGACAGGATGTACTGTTTGAATGCAGTACATCCTGCAACCATGGCTGATCAATCAACCTGTCTGGGGGACCGGGGTCAGTAGAAACCAGAGGAACCAAGCAAACTGTCGCCGCAATATTAAACTTTCAAAACATTTTAAGATCAGATTTAATTGATTATTTGAGTTTTCTATTTAAAAATACATTAGGCTAAATACAGTGTCAGAGTTATAAAATGACATCTTTCATATCCTCTTGTCAAGTGTTCTATGGAGGAAAGCGTGAACCAGCTTGTACCCAGTTAAGTTCCAGTTAAGTTCATGCTATGACAGTTTATTGCTTATAGGTCTACATTTAAAGCTGTCTCACAATGTTGTCGTACCTGATCATTGTGTGTCCATTTAATTAGTGGCCGACAGACATGGCCTTGAAACAATCTATAATTTATTTTTCACACAAACCTGTCACCATCAGAGATAACCAAGAATCAGCTCAACATAACCAACCTGCTTATTTCTCTGTCAATTCTCAATACTTTCCCCTCTCCCCTCTGCCTCTAATGGTTTCTTTTTTCTTGCCACCGATATTGCCATGGCAACTGTGGGTCCTGTATGGGAAAACTGTTGAAGATGTAAAGTAGTTCTTGTGGAAAAATCTTCTTGCAAATCCCCAAAACAGGAACGAGGCGGCATATCCAGTAGTAGGAAGAGGTGAAGGGATAGTAGAGGAATTAAGCCCGTTATAGGATTACACAGCAGTATGATTTTATATAACCCAAACCAACTCCATGTGTGTTGTTGCCAGATACTATATTTGCCTTATCTTCTGCGTCTCCCGGTGGTCAATAGTTGTGCTCAGTGATTGGCAACTGTATAGATCGACTGCTGTGTTCTAGTTGCAATCCGTCTCTGCCTGCCACCCAATTGGACGGCTGTCACCCAGTAGACACACAAATCCCATGGGCCATTATAGGGCTGGTTTAATCCCCAGCACAGCAGAAGCGTGTGCGTTTGGAGGGCTGTTCAGAACCATGATACGCTGTCTGTCACATGTATCCGCGGGGGGCACTGTATTGTACTGATCCAATGCTCCATCAAAAATGTCCCCTCTCATCTATCAAGGCGCAAACACAAACCGGGTATTCTGCTGGTTTTAATCTTCTACCAGGATTTGTATACTAAAAAACAGATGCACTGAATTGGCATTTATGGCTAATTAATTAGCTTTTGGTGTAAGATTTATAAAGAAAACCGTTGTTGCTTGTAATGTGAGGCTCTAGAAAGAAAAATGGTTTATGCCAGGTTTCTTAGAAGGGATGTAATTCTTTTGTTAACCAATTCCATATAGAGTGAGTGATGTTATGGTGGTTCAGGGACAGGGAGGTTAAAGGGTTGCATTTTTTGATAACAGTTCCTTATGTGTGAAAGCCCTACTGCTAATTGCTGATTAAAATAATAATAATAATAATAATAATATAAATTTAAAAAAAATCATCAAATTTATAAACTACAGATCCAAATCCAAATCTTACTAGATCATAATATTTGGCTGACCGGTGCATATTCCAGGGGCACCTGGCAGGTGTCTTCTCGGGGAATTTAAAAGGTGCACTGATAAATCCCATAATCCTAATTAAGTATTTCCTCCTATTGCAGCTGCATGTTTACACAGCTAAAGCCCTCATTGGCTTTCCAGGCTCAGTTCAAACACAGACTTTAGGGCAAGCTCCACAAACACAAAAGACAGAAGAGACTGCAGATAAAGGAATCATTTACAAAGATAATCTATTTGGGGGGGGTGGTTGTTAGGAGTTAGACCATAAATATTGCATCAACCGGTCATGGTTTTATGAACTGAGCTTTTGTGATGTTGCAGTTCTCTTTTAACACAAGTTTCCAAATGCATAACACAAGGAAAGACAACTCAAGCAGATGTTTTTACAGTGCACAGTGTTGGAAGTTCAATTCTAAATGCATCAACAGGACAAAACAGGATTAAGGCCAAAGAAACGTTTATCTTGATTTTCAAATATGGAAAGTGTACAGACAATGAATGAATGATGTGCAGACATCATGAGAATGTGTTGTCATGTGTCTATACTGCAGTGAGCTGCGTCATTCACTGACCCTGACAAGCTGCTGGCATTTTTAGGTGTAAGTGCTAAAGAAAATGAAAGGTAAATAGAATAGATTACATTCAGAAACATTTATCAATAGAATACATGTATTGTTTGAGTCTGTATTGTATTAGTAACAGTAAAAAGGTAAAGATTTCCCTGCTTGTTATAAAATATGGCTAATCTATTGCATATTTTTGGCTGACCAGACAGCAGACCAGTCACATCACAGCAACATTACCTGACACTTGAGGA
>KN484587.1:19903-37238 GCA_000787095.1 Periophthalmodon schlosseri
GTCAAGGTGAGATATAATACAATGAAGGAAACTGGAGACCAAGACCTGGAGAGTCCCCACACGCAGGAAGACCCTCACTGTCGCTCTGTCTAGTCTTTAATATGACTTAGAAAAGCAGACAGAACACCCATATAGCTTATGTCTCTGCTATAAACCCTGGTGCATGGACACTACACACTATAGCCCGAGCAGTTGCCACTTTAAATACCCGGTGAGCTGCTGTCACCGCCTATGCACTCAGTGGGGGCAGTAACATGTTCACACCAGGGCTCCGCTCTGCAGAGGGCACTAGAGTTTAAGCATTCCTCACACATTGTCAGATTATAAAGGAGGGAGTGAGGCTTCGGTCCAGTCCTTTTCAAGGGCACAACGTCACAACAGCATCTGAATCATAACAACGTGGACACGCACTGGTCAAGCACGAGACAAGACTCAAACAGAATCAATACAAGAGGAGAGGAGGAGATGATGCATGGCACATCCATCACGGGGTGGGCAGGTGAGCGCAGACAGGACGAGGAAATGCACATCATATTGGGCAACACTGTGGAAGTAGTCTAATTATAGTCACAATAAAAACTGCCTTCATGTCCCGGTAAGAGAAAAATATGTTTTTACTATAATTAAAAAACAAAAAAAATCAATTCTGTCAACTGGACAAAAAGTTATTTGAGTGAAGACATTTTGCTGCTCATCCGTTTTGCTGCTCATCCGTTTTGCTGCTCATCCGTTTTGCTGCTCATCCTCATGCTTCAGTTCTGGAAGCTCACCCACTATAATGACTACCTTATTACCAACTGGTTCAGGCTTAGTAACTACTTAATGAAGGGGTTAGGAGTTAGGGCATTAATTAAGTAGTTACAAATCCTGAACATATTTTAACTATCTTTTATGAATTAAGACTTTCTTCATAGTTCATTAAGGCTAATTAGGTGAAGACATTATAAAGTGGCTATTATAAAGTTACCTATAGGATATAGCGACAGTAGCTCAGTTTAAGTATTCGTCCACTCATGCGAAGGTTGGCGGTTTGAATCCCCTGTCTGCGTACACTGGTGTATGTATGTGTGTGTGAATGGGTAAGTGGTTCCTTGATATAAAGTGCTCTGAGTGCCATGAAGATGGAAAAACGCTATATAAAAATGTGACCATTGACCATAGCTATACATTACAAATAAGTGTATTCGTTAGAGCAGTAGTTCTGTAAATGGCTGTGATTATTTTGTCTACTTTTAACAAGACGTGATCCTCCGAAATGTGTTTTGGTAAAATTATTTTGATTTGAGCGATGGTTGAGCGCTCTTCAATTAAGCCCTGGTATTGTTAAGACGACTCTCGTCTTACACTTATATTTGGTGTTTAGTGTGCATGATTACTAAACCATGCAACTTTAATCCCAAATCAAAAAACACAAATCACACCTTCTGAAATAGACGGTGCCTTTAACAAGAGGTTAGAAAAGCTTGACAAACCACACAGCAAAACTGAAACTAATTAATTTCCTAACAACCCCACACTACAACATGGTCATTAAAATTTTGATAGAAAAGCTATTGGAGCCTCTTGTTGTTTGGGATAGAGTGGACACTGATTGCATGCTTCATAAATTATCTAGAGATGGCGCGTGTGTAGGATCAACAGCGTACAGCTCATTAACTTCAGAAATATTTGCAGAGAAGTGCGCAAGGGGGACCAACCTGAGATATGGACTGAGGCTGTTCAAGGACACTACACAAGAGTGGGCAGTAATAAACGAGAGTGCAGCGTTGTCAAAATCATCAGATGTTTGGCTCTGGATCAAAAATGTATAGATATTTGAACATGTATGGGGTTTCAAGGGCAAGTGTCACCAACTGTCGCTGAGCAAAACAAATGGGGAAGACTTCACACATAGTTTTAAAAATGTGTGTGAGTGCGTTCTTGGTAAATGGTCATTTTTATATAGCGTTTTTCCACCTTCAAGGCACTCAATGCACTTTACATCAAGGAACCACTCACCCATTCACACACACATTCATACACCAGTGTACGCAGACACTGGGGGCAAGGTGGGTTAAGTGTCTTGCCCAAGAACGCAACAACAGTATACATCTGTGGGAGCTGGAATCACACCGCCAGTCTGTGAGTCAGTGGATTGGACAGCTCTACCAGTGATGTTTATGTCAAGAGCGGGATTCGAACTGCCAACCTTCAGGTCAGTGAAGGTTCTTTTGTTCTACATCTTATCAATATTTTTGTCTTGTCAACTACACAGCAGCCATTTTGGCACTAGCCATTTTTACCCATCTTTAAATAGGTGCAATATGCAACTCTTCAGGTGGAGGTCTCCAAGGAGATGTTATGTTTCAGATTAAGGCATTAAATTTATCCATCTTGCATTAATTCCATTACAGGTATTTTTGTTGCTCCATGGAGAGAGATAAGTTCAATGTCATACTGTGAAACATTGCAGGCAACATCATCTCCATGGAGACAAGCAGGCTGACCCTATACCAGAAAAGTTACAAAGCCTTTAATGGTCCTATATTATATAAAATCGACTCTTGTGAGCTTTAAGCCATGTTATAATGTTGTTACCTCCTCAAAAACTTACCTAGAGTTGTGTTTGTTTCATTCACACATGTTTGAGTAACCCTGCATTATTAGTCTGTCTACATCTCCAAAGCTCTAAAATCTCTGTTCCATCTTGTGATGTCATGAAGCGGTAGTTTTCAAGTTAACAGCTTCTTTTACCTTTTGTTCAGTAGAGATTGGCAATTCCAGGGCTGAAATTATCCAAATGACTCTAGTGAAGGTGTACGGAGTTTAAAAACACAGCGGAGCAGTTCTTGTATTACTAGATGACATCACAATTTGGAAACAGAGTGTTTTCTGTTTGAGAGAATAACTCAGCCTAAATATGCAGAGTTTGTGTGTTAAACATGTGTGAATTAAACAAAACACAACTCCAGGAATGTTTGTGATGAGACAAAATTATAACATAGATCAGAAAATAACATAATATGGGCCCTTTAATGTGTAATATAATAAATTGCCTACCAATCAGGGTGCAGACAAATTTAATTCTTGCCCATCAATCTAATCTATTACAAACAGTATGCATGGCTGACTTATCTAGATATACCAGATTTACTGTGTCCAACTATATATAAGTCTGCCCCCAAATTCATCTGAGCTGGAGCAGGGCCAGCAACACATTTAATAGCATAATCAAACTCGTTCCACCATTATGGGACTCAAGTTTATAATTTCCCATTTGGAGTTGCAACTATACTTTTCAATTTACCTTATGCACCTGCTCATTGAGGTTGTGTATAAACAAATATTATCTCCAAAAGCTGGTTTTAGATGGGAGCGCTAAATTGTGAAATAACCCTAAAATGCACTTAATTTCTCTCAGCAGATGGTAACTGTTGTAAGCAGTAATGAAAATGTGGTCAGAGGTGGACTTGGTGAGAATAAGCCCTTCAGTTAACATTTATAATTCAGAGTCTTTTTTACTAATGAGCACAATAGAGGCTGACACAACTGTTTTAGAAGCTTGTAAATAGCAGTGCCTACCTTCAAAGAAATATTAAAACACGTTTTTAATAATGAAGCGTCTTTATCTTGAATTTTTCACCAGGGAAGTGGCAAATCATCCACAGTCATATACAATCCTAATACTAACATGGTTATCAAAAGTATCGACAGTCACATACTAATAGATACTAAAACTTGTATCAAAACTAGATACTAATTTGAGCAGGTATCGATACTAAATAAGTCACATTCACAGGACAAAAATAAACCTTTCCTGAATAGATTTAGAATGATCTTGAGCTGTATCAGAACCACATAGACTAGTATATGCCCATGGACCACTATGGAACCTGCCTGGACGACTGAGGCATTACATATATATAACACCACATGGTGATATAAAAAAAAGTAAGTTTATTTAATGTTGAAAACTGCATTCTATTGTCTAAAGAGTTTGATTATCATCATGGTATTGCTATGGTTAGTGAGTATTGAGTCTATTCCTTAGTTATTTTATTATCGCAACAGCATTAAATATTAATAAAGAAACCTAAAATACATATTTGGATAATTCATAATGTACAAAGCTTCACTGTACACTTTAGTCTTGGGCCAAAGTCAGGTATAATAACCCATCCAGTTCAAAATAAATGTTTGTATATTCTTGAACTTTTCTTATTTGCATGCACGACGTGTCTTTATCAAAAAAAGTCAGTTTGACTTTCTTTTTTCATTAGACAAAGCAGTTTCTCTGCCAATTCAATATTATTAATTACTTCCTCTGTTAGCAGCATCTCCAAAAGTGCTTATCAGTTTTAGTCAATTTTGGCAAAACACTGTCGAGAAATCACAGCCAGAGCAGGTGACAGTCTCATTCCACTTTTTGGCAAACCCCGCAGCTCTCCATCTAAAAACATATCTTCAAACTGAGCCAATTTTATTATGTAGATGGTCTTTCTAAATCCTCAGACTATGCAGGTGCCAAGTGCTATTGGAGTAGAACAAAGGGAGATTATTGAACATACATTTCTATCATCCTTAAGGGGGAAATAGCTTTAAAAAAATACTGTTTGTTTGGTGCAGTGAGACCATGAGGGTTGAGATGAGTAACAGCCACTTTACTTACTGTTCACAAGGCAACAATTTCTCCCACAATCTAAAACAACACTTGAACAAATTTACCGCACCTGCTTGTATTTCTAAGCTTGTTTCATCACTGTTACGTGCGAGTACTACTGCGCCGTTTAATTATTCTGAATTATGCGTACAGGCCTCAGTTTTGCATTTTCTCAACCAAACTTTAGTATGACAAAACACGAAATGATGCTGGAATTCGGAGTTACAATATGGTGCAATTAGCAGGAGAAGGACTTTGGGGCTAAACAGGGACATAAATCTCGAAAAAAGATTTAGGAGAAAGCTTACTGAAATGAAAACAGTAATATAATTTTGTAAATAAGATGAATTTACATGTTGGACTGTCCTCTGTATCCAGATCCAGTTGAACAAAAACTTATGAGGAAAACTTTCTAACCATTCATTTGTGGTGACAGAGCCCAATACATTTCTATAGTGATCTCCCGGGACCCACCAGGCATCTAAACTTGTGTAAAGTGTATTTCTTCCATCCCTCCATTTTCTTCCACTTTATCCAGGGCAGTCTAAGCAGGGAGGCCCACACTTCCCTTTCCACGCACAATTCCTCTAGCTCAAGTGCATTTAAAACACACAGGATGGGTGAAGATGTTGGAGACAAAATAACCAAATATGAACCAAGAAAAAAACAGTCTGAAATAGTTTTCCAGAGGAATGACTTTTTATTCAAATGAAAATCTGATTTTTATGGCCAAGATTTAGGTAAAAACAATTGAAATATTGTATAGAAATCTTTTTATGGTTCTCGCGTCGTCTCTCAGGTGTTTGTGCATCTGATATTTTTCACCTCCTCGTCTCATCTCTAGTTGTGGCCTTGGAGCGCCTCTGCCATGAACAGCTTTCCCAGGTTCTGTGAGGTAAATTCTTTCACGTTCTGGCAGTAGTTGTTAATTTGCCCTGTTGGAAAGAAACCACATGAAATCAAGTGCACCCACACGCACAGAGAGAATCACAAACAAGCCCCCACCTCACCTCAGCGCATGCATATATGAACAACAGGCGGGGGAGGGAGAGAGAGAGAGGGGAAGGTGTAGCGAGCAACAGCAAAACATCAAATTAGAGGGGCGTGGAGAGAACGGAAAGGATCAGGATGTTGTCAGGAGGCGGTGGAGCAGCGTGAAACAGCAGAAAGGGGCGGTGGAGTTGGAAGATTGAGTCAATAAACTTTAGATTAATGTAATTTCTCCATAATGGTGGAGATAATTACAAAACAGAACCTGAGCTCCAGTGAGCAGAGGCGGGGGAGAGAGGAGAGAGAGGGGAATGTGCTAGGGCTGAATGGAATTACAAAAAAATATTAAGGTGTGAAATATTGTGGTAATTATATATGAACAATTTTGATTGGTTTTTGATATAGTGTTGTTAACTAATGCTGAAAAAGTATCAGATGTACAGTTTGAATAAACACCTTCCTACTCTGAACCAAACCCAGTATAAAAACAGGGCAAAAACAGGAGTAGAAAAAAAGGCCAAACTGGTCTATCTCTATACACACACACACATACACACACACACACACACACATACACACGTACACACATACACACAGTTAGCAGTGGTGTGATGGTAAAACACTCTAAAAGTTGAGAAATGTGTTTATAAACCATTGTGGTGAATAATGAGGGAAATGAGAAATAACTTTGGACCGCTCTAAACAACTCAAATATGTATTGTTAGTATAGCATTAAATTTGATACACATATTCATGCAGGACACTATATGCAAGTTCTTACCTGCGATAAGAAGTGTGTCCATGCGTGGAGGTGGCTGGGGGGGCTTGAACATTTTGGTGATGTCTTCCTCGGGCAGCGGGGGCTCTCCTCTGCTCTGTCTCTGGGCGTTTTCCTGCTGTCTGCGCTGGAGGTACTGCAAACAAACACAGCCAGGGATCAGACCAGGGACAAGATGCCACAACACTATCATTATTATAACAAAGTCAATATTTGAGGTAAACACCGGCATTGAGCATTATCGCAAGAGGCATTTTTTTGTTCTGCCGTCTGTCAACAAAAACAGACCTGATACTGATAACAACTTTTCACATTCATGGCTTTGTAATTTCTACTTTCTAATGGTATTAGAGAGATAAAGTTAATATAGTGTAATATTAACAAAATAGCCCGTGTTTACAATTCACCTTTCCATCAACACAAACATTATGCATCACTTGTATCTTCTGCCTGTATTTTTACAAATTAAAAATACAGTCAGACATTTAGTTACAATGAAAAGACGTTAACTGAAAGTCATCCACACACGACGGAACAAGTACCTCTTAGATTAAAAGTTATATTTAAATGCAATGCTGCAGAAAGTCTATACGTACAATTCCTGAACTTATAATTGGGTGCGACTCAAGGTCAGAAAGCCTTGTCAAATGTGGAGCAAATAAGAGCAAGCGAGAGAATACGAAGAAGAGAAGTTAGAACAAACATAATAATAAAACTATGAAGAGAATTTATAAAGTAAATGTAGAGGGCTTAGAAAAGTAAGGAAACCTGGACAGAAGAGTAGCAAAAGTTGTAATTGTAGTTTAAGGACGCACACGCACACAACAGGGAGCCTCACTACATTCAATGGGCCAATAATATTTAATACAAATATTATTGGGGCGGCTAAAATTAATATGGATAAAATGCTAATTTCTGTTGCAATATAGCAAGTTTTTAGGTCTAGTCACTAACAGAAATGATCGGGTTCAATATTTATCAATTTACTTTTTGAATATTTAAGAAAATACAATGTTATCAAATGGAAAATCTGGCTCTTGTCCCCATCTAAAACTACGACGTCACCACATTCTAGAATCTGAAAACCACCAATAGGATCATGGCGATAAAATGGGCAGATTTGGGGGAGATACCAGTGTTGACAGGGTAGCGATTTGTGGAGGTGTGACACTCAGTAAATCAGAGGTACCGTGTCTCCAGAGATCCTAAAAGCCTTGTTAATTTGGCAAGATGGCGGAGAGACTGACATAGAACAGATTTAAGCAGTGAAAACACACAGAATGCATCTGTACTTGACTGCATAAATACATAATCGCGTTCTTAAACCCTTTGTTGATATGAGGATGTTTTTATTCAAAGCCCCATCACATTTTTGAGCATAATCAGCATGCAAATATATACATGTATGCAAATTCTTAAACAAGAAAATAATAACTGTTCGAAACCTGTGCTCCACCTTTCAAAAATAAACAGGCTTTAAAAAGAACACATTCTTTAGTCTTTTTTTCTGATTGTCAAATGGTTCAAAGTGATTGCAAGACGATGACAATTTGATTGAAATGAACTAAAATAGAATGAATTATTATGTATGCTTCAAGACAGCATTAGTGAAGTCATCTTTGACTTTTGAGCTATTTTCACTCACTTCTGTTGAGTGGCAATGAGAAATCGTATGTGTTTTAAGTCCAGGCAGATAAACCACTCTTTTGAGGTCAGTATTTGCCAAGTAAGAAACTATATTCTCCCATAATGCACCTCTCTGACAAAGTGCAGCAGGTAGCATGTTTGTTTTTTGGTATTTATTTTTTAACAGTACCTCTAATGCCTTGCAGGGCCTTCGAACAGACAACAACCTCTCAGCATGAGGTGGGGACTGCCGGGCGAGGCTGTGTTTTTCTACCTGCTGATACTTAGTTTGGCTTTACGATACCAAAGTACAGCTTAAGGATGATGGCAGAAAATCTCAAAAGATGCTTTTGTGAAACCGCAGGTGTTTTCAAGAGCTTGGTTGTTTTCTATGTCAAAAAAAACCTTGCTACAGTGTTAGATCAGCTAACAACATAAAGCTGCATGAGCCTGCAGTATTACAACAACTTTGCCCTCATTAGCAATTACAGAATTAAATGCTACAGTAAATGCAATAATCATTGAAGAAACATGCTTCCACATATTGAATGTGTAGTGCCTAAAACAGGACTCAGAACGAGCATCTAAATGAAGTTAGTGTCACTCATTGCAAATGCAAAATTGCTTTTTAATAAATTCTTCAAGGAGCCACCTGGCGTAAATTATTATATTAATAAATAGTGATTAAGGTTGATTTTATTTTGGTTTCGTGCGTCTGTGTCATCAAGTGTCCATTGTGTAGATTGTGTTGCATATTTGGATGTAGTCTTTGATGATTTTTAAACAGACAAAATAACAAATATACTGATTTAACGTAACTAACCCTAACTTTGTTCCGGTGTACCAGGCTACTGTATAGAGTACAGATTAAGTCACAACATATAGTTGTTTCATGGTATGGACACAGAGACATTGTACTGCCAGAACATTTCCAACACAAGGCCTTTCTTGAGTTGAAGCTACTAGGCTGCTACTTAGCTAGGCTTCACTTCACTTCACTAAAGAAGTACTTAAAGACGATAACATTTAATCTCTCTCTTCGTATTTAGAGCTTAAGTGCCTTGTTTTATTCCAATGTGTCAAACACCAAATAATGTATTAGATCAACTTTGAACAACAACAATGGTGCGATAGCGTGCGGACCGAGATGAGAAGTGGGAACCTTCTTCATCATTTGTTTTTGATGGCCCCATTTGTATGCAGAACACGACTCCTGTCGGCCCTGCACCTCACAGTTCTAACTCTTTCACCTATGTTTGTTGTTTAATGGTATCAAAGGCAATTACACAGCTCAGTAATTACATCAAAATATGCATCTGGATGTTGTGAAGAATAGGATCGTTAACCATAAATCATGACTCAAGAGATTAGCACATTTGCCCATAACTAATCTAGTGCTAAGCGATGCCTGTTTCCCTGTGGCTGTAGAGAAAAAAAAAAACAACATAAAACAGATAAATCAGCACTGAGTGAGACATAAATTTTCTGATACAAAGACTAACTTAGCCACAGATTGTGCCTGAGAACGCAGCTATTTACAATTCAGAGAGCTGCTAAATGAGTAATGCACCTCTCCTCGTGCCCAAGCATCTATTTTTTCCCTTTTTTGCAATTTTCTATGATGATTAATAAGGTTTCACTTGTGCAGGAAGCAGCCGGAGTCCACAGCGCCAGGATCACATGGAGCACGCAATGTACATGTCTGAAAAGAGTAATGGAGGTTTGGGCATTGCTTCAGTCTTGTGTGCGCAGCGTGATTTTTCCACATTGTAACAGTCGGAAACATGAAAAAGTCGACACCATTAGGGGCTTGTCAGTGTGAGATTGCGTGACATGCGAGGGGGGTAAAGGCCCGGGGCGCGGCCATGATGAGAAGGTCAGGAGGCAGGCGTGATGGATCGTAATGGTCGCTGTGTAGGTCGGTTGGCCCGGGGAAGGCGTGGGAGCAGAGGTGAGCGTTTGAGCAGATAACCTGTAGTTGCATGTGCATGTTTCAACTTGAACTTTAAACAGCTGGGCTATACTGGTGATGATTATGTTTGGTCATCAGAAGTACTCAAGTAAATGCAATTATATCAATGTAACACTTAGGGAAGGGGATGACTCACGATTTCTTTGTACTAGTGAGGCTTTTTCTGTTTTGCTATTTTTCCATTCTACGGATAGATTTGAGCTGAAGAACACTGAATAAATAACTTCTATAACTCATGAGACAGGGATGAGACATTTCCCACAAGATTACATAAGACAAGATAGAGTCCACAAAAGTGAAAAGACAAGATTTTTACATCATAAATAATAAATGAATTGTGCAGATCAGTTGACAATATTGGCCTCATATTTATTTTATATTTATTTTATATTTTAGAACAGATTTTTTTTTTTTTTTTTTACTAAGGCTCAAAACTCACCAGCTCTTTTTGTCAGAGGCAACTGTAAGCGCAGGGAGAAAATCTCACAAGATCATTCTCCACATATGTGTATAACCTTGTCTCATCCCTAATAACTCCCATTCCTCATCTTTTACTTGCTAAAAGGAACATTTCTACAACATTCAAGACATAACTATTGGCTCTAGGCAAATGAGATTGAAGTTAGTAGTAGCTACGTTACTAACTTAGCTACTAACCACAAAGACATTTATAACTCCTGGAAAAAGCAGAAAGTTATAAAACTAAATGCATTATTCCTCTATATTATATTATATTATGCACTGCTATTTGAGCTGCTCTCGAGTTCTCACAATATTTCGGGCCCTCTCGCGGTAACTCTGAAGTCACGTGACTAATGGTTTTAATCATGGTCGGGCAGGCAATGGGGGTAGCATTGTGAAGGCCTGCAGCAAATGTTGTACGGGACCAAATTGAGCTGTTAGATGCGAGTGATGCGTCATAGCATTTACCATTGAATATGCTAATTAGACTCTGGAAGACTTGGGCAATTAAGTGGTAAACAATAAGTAATAATATAGTAATAAAGTTGTAATAGTGCTAAGTAAGTACTTTTGTGCAATAGCCTAATATTAGAAGCTTGCTAGAGTTCTCTCTAGGAGGCTGAGGACCAGTAAAAATAAACAATGAAGTAGTAGCTTTAAATGCGGGTACCTTGCAATTTTTTTTTAGTAATGAAGTTAAAGTTGAAGTTAAATGAGTATTTACATATGTACAGTTTAGGTCATGACCTTAGGTAGCAACAATTTCATTATCAGCGCTTATGAAAGTTCAATGGTCAACAGTAGCATTCAAATCAACAATCAAAGCAACAATAGTTCTGTGTATTTAATGCCCAAATCCCTCCCCAAAGTTCAGCGGGTTCCGGGTAATGTGCAATTGAGGTGGTGAGTCCCTTGGTGATAGTCAATAGTCATTGTTCAGAGTTCATTGTGTAGAGTTCAGCAGACGTATGAAAATGTTGTGCAGTGAGAACAATGGGGGGGGGCAACAGGCTTAGGGTGTGAATCTCCAACTGCATTGGCGGAGAGCTTGATTTGGTAGAGAAAAAGACCCAGCTAGCTCGCGATGACTATTTTTATCACGTCACTTGCGCCAAATGGCTCAATTTGGTCCCACACAACATCTGCTGCAGCCCTTCACAGTGCTTCCCCCATTGCCTGCCTGACTGACTGCCGCGGCATGATTAAAACTATTAGTCCACGTGACTCACGAGCATCACGTGACTTCAGGGTTACCGCGAGACGGCCCAAAATACCGCAAGAACTCGAGAGCGGCTCAGACAGAAGTTTAGAGTATAATATAGAGGAATAATACATATTCACTTTCACACTCATTGATCAAGAACTATAATGATGAACTTCATGAACACCTGTTTATCTTCAGACAGTGGAAGCATGCTGAAGCTCCCAAACAGAACCGATAGTGATACTGGTAATATAGAGACATCACAATGCAACAAGCAACGGGGTAGAACTAGGGATGGGTGATATGGCAGCATTTTTTTTTCTGGTTGTCTGGTTATGGAGAAACAAATGGGACTGATGAGCATGAACAAAAAGAAACAAATGAACTTTCTTAACAGCATCCACTCCAGTGCCATTTAAGACACAACATTCTCGATTCGATTAAAATTCAATTAACTGCCAAGTCCTAGATGGAACTCTCAACCTTCTTTAATAAGAGACAGTGGCCCTGGAGAAACGCACGATGTACGTGTTGCATTGTATTCTATATTGTAGATGCTTTATATGTAGTATAATGCACATACAGTCTTCATTCTTTTTTAATTTGTATTTTTCCCCCATTTGTGCTACTTCTTGTATTAGCCAATATTGCATTCGCAGAACACATTAGACTCCATTGAGGGGAAAAAACTGCTATACAATCTAGATGAGTGGATGTAGGTGTCAGGCCCGTTTGCCACTCTCCTCAGTGACTCTGCCTTTTCTCATTCTCACTGAGTAATCTAATGTGTTTGACTGATGTTTAGGATGCATCTAGCTAAGGTTATTCTTGCAGGCCGACTCCTCATCGTCTTCTGTTTTTTTGTTTTGTTTATCCCTTTTTGGCTTGGTTCAGTGTGGTAGGACGAGAGGTGTATGTATGTTTATATCCCTTATGTCTATAATGCTGTGTGTGTGTTTTACAAAGTGGTACCACGGCTCTTGTTAAAATTAAGTTTGAGCTCAGTGATTCGTCTCGGTGGTGTGGAGGCAGCTAAAAGAGCATTTTCACATCATTAAAATAAAAAGCTGGTTTAATAATACAAGCAGGCCCCGTGTCTTTACAGCTCCCCCCGTGAGTCGGCAGTATTTTCTGCATTGTCTCCGTGTACCCATTGTGCTTAACCTACTGAACGCATCCTTGTTCGCTGAAGCATAAATCAAATTCTCTGCCACAAAACTAGCTGTTATTTTGATGAAAATGCCCACTTATTTGACAAGAAACTAATGCAGCAGATGGAGAAGGGACGTGCTTGCCATAAGAAAGATGGTGATCTGCATTGGCTGCATGTATGCGGCGAGGTGAGAAATGATATTGTCGTGACAGAAATGTGAAGGTTAACATTAGTCACTCTCTCCTCATTAGTGTCAACACGAAACAACAGAAATGACTTTTTAAACCTGTTTGTCTTTGCTTAAAGTTCCTTGTCCTGAGAGCTCAAGAGGGGAAGGGGGGAACAGAGAGGGTAGTGGATACTGTCCAGCTTCCCAATTTACATTTCTGCACTGAGTAAATGCAGCCAATCTTCCAGAGCTTCCTGTGTTTGTCTAATTGTTTTCTCGCTGTTGGCTGCAAAAGCTGGTTCATGTGTTTTGGCTTGTATCAAGAGTGGAAAGATGGTATTTAGATTACACAACCAATCCAAGTGCATCCACTAAAAAGAAACTCAAAATCAGGACCCAAATCTGATCTGCAAAAAAATCATTTCATAAAGAAAAGTTGGAGCGATAAATAGATGTGAAAAGGACTCAAGGAGGCCATGGCAAAGAAACCAGCCAATGTTGACAATTAACAGAGAGCAGGCGTCAGAATGAGCAGCTTTTCTAAACTTAAACCCAAAGTCTGACTTCTATTATGTTCCGGTCCTGAATGCCATTTGCACTTGACCTCATTTCCGATTCATTTGGTGGGTTTCTGTATTAAAAGATAACAACTGTAGATATGACCCTAGCACGAAAGAATCTAACAATACTTTTTCATTTCAGCCAAATTGGGGAATTCAGCCTGCCACGTTCAGACAACAAGCAACAATTGATGCTGATTATTGACAAAACATGTCTTTTGGGCATAGCTGCCAATCAGGCCTGTTCGATTTCCTGTCAGTGTTTGCTGGCATAAGTAATGATGGCTTGTAGTTGGCAGAAGTGCATGTTTCTTGGAAGAGCTGTAGCCCCTGACCTGCCAGTGCAAAAGGACAATGAAAGCACCACGACCACTAACTCATTAAATCTGCCACCTGAAAGCCATTGCACTGCCACAATATATTCAAAAATATGCCATTATACAAATATAAAGGGGAAAAGTATGCGCAGTAACATAGGTGGCATCTAGTGGTGATATGTCAGAATACGACAGGGGCGGGTCGGCCAATGTAATTACGGATGGTAGCTTTAAAATAACGTGGCACACAACTAAGGCAGCAAGATATATTGTAATCAATTTGAATGGATGCAATTAACAAATCGCAAAAACAACGCAATTATGCATTAAACAAATGCAATTATTTCTCCATTGTTTCCCCATACAACCCCATTGTACAACCTGATGTCTTTGTGTTAGGACAGAGGCTTCATGTTGTACCTGAATACAAATACCTTGGTGTCCAGGCAGACACTAAATTAACATTTATATCACAAGTCAAGAAAGTCTGTAACAAATTCCACCTCTCCAACTACAGTTTTATCAGACCACAGCTGTCAATGCTGCCACAGTCTACATGCACACAATGATACTCTCCCATATCAAATACTGTCCACCTGGTCACATGCAAACATTACTACCCTCGTTACCATAAGATCATCAACAAACTGGGTCACTAGTGGGGCAGTTAGAGGGGACACATCAGCAGAATTCTATCCCCATTAAAGATGCTGTAGTTGTTGTTGCTTCTCTAATGTTAAGACCCTTTTAAAGAAATGGCCAATTGAGAACCAGAACTGCTCACACTGTCACCTGGTCATTGTTTTGTGATGTCTCTAGTTCATATCTGTCTATGAGCTCTTCACGTTCTGTCTTGTTCGATGTCTAAGCTGTTTGTTTTGTCTGTTGCATGTGTTTTAATGGCTGTGTATGTAAACAGTTATAAATAGTTTTGCATGTATATTGTTTTAACCTGTCTTTTTTAGGGTGACAATGTTACATCTGTCCAGGGACTATGGATTAAAATTAGCCTTGTAAATCTGGTGCATTACAGAAATGTTTAATGTACACTGTCTGTGTCAAATAAATACATTTTTAAAAATGTTTAAAATAATTTACTTTGTAAACAATAAAATATCCTTTATTAATATGTTTAAAATCTACTAACCCTGTTGTTTCTACCTCTACAAAGAAGTTTCGGAATGTATATTATTCTGTAATGTTTAACAGTTCCAATTTCAGTCTCTAAAATGTGAAGTTTGAACTGAATCCTACCATTAAAATGGCAAATCTAACTGCAATTGGATAACTTTGTCCAAATTCGTTCAGCCCTACACTGAACTAGAGAACTGAGACAGAAGCAGAGAAGGGGCTACAGGCATAATGGAGTGTCAGCTATGTTTATTAGATGGTTGGGAGATTACAAGTCAGTCCAGTTAAAAAGGGTACCAAAAAAAGAAAGTTTGCAGATGTAAAGGAAACGTATGGAGAAATTGAGAACGTGAATGCTGAATGCAACTAAGAAACCCCAACAAAGGAAAACAGAATAATCCTATGTATAGCCCTAAACAAGCCATTACCCATTTAAAAGTAACAAGCCCAACGTAAAACATCCTCCTTTGTGTAGGCATTGTAAGTTGATATTTTCCTACCCTCAACAATGAATTCAACAAGCGCCCCCACTGTGACTAGAACAGGCACTGTCCCCATGTGCATATACTGGTAAATGTTGAAAATGCCCTGTTTGCTTGTTACTTTTGTTAGAGCTGTGACTCTCTCAGTTGGATGCACGTATATAATGTGAGTCCATATTTTTGCCCTCTCCCCGGCTACCTGGTGTGTCTGCTGTTTGCATGCTGTGATTATGGCTTCAATTGGCTATGTCCGAGGCTGAGAGAAAAGCTGTGTACAGGTTTTTTCCCCCCCTCAGTCTGTGGGCGATTGTGTTTGAATGCGTCACTGTGTGTTTGTGTTGGACCTTTCTTATCCCTGAATGTGCACTTGTAGGAGGTGGTGTGTGGTACTCTGCACTATAGTACACACTAAACTTACCTGGTGTTTCTGCTGCTGCTGCTTGCTCAGGTTGCGGCTGTAGGTGTTGTATTTGACGATCTCCTGGCTCATGTCATCAACTCTGTCCATCAAAAGCTGAAGGCTCTTCTCCAGGTGGTTACTACGAGACAAGCAAAGTCATGAATTTACGTTTTGGCAATACAACTGGTCAGTTTGAATCAGAAATGTACAAGATTCTGGCCCAAGGGCAAGTCAGGGCAAGGACTTACAAGGCATGGGACCTAGTGTCTGTGATGACATGTACTGCATATGGCACAGTTGCACTGTAACATCCTTAAGTATATCACAGTGACTTTAATAAGAAGTGATGTGAGAATGGGGAACAGAGCATTCAATATGGGTCAAAGTTGAATAGTTTCAAATAGGTGGGAGATATACACTACCAGTCAAAAAACAAAACAACAAAAAACACTGAATGAGAGGGTGTGTCCAAATATTTTACTGGTGTTATTTAAACCTGCACTACCAGTCAAAAGTTTTCTATTTTTTTTGTTGAGTTGTTTAACTTTTTTTGCTACATACCGGTAATTGCATACATCTTACTTCATATATTTGATGTCTTCTGTGTATATAAAATGAAAGCAGTAAAAATAAAGAAAATATAAACACTGAATGAGATGGTGTGTCCAAATTTTTGACTGGTAGTGTATATAAAAAAGATATCACAATTGTTGTTTTGGAGATGTGCCAATTTAGAATATCAAGTATATAGTAGGGCAGTGTATTGCCAAGTACATCACGATACAATATGTATCCCAATACAGGGTCCATGATATGATTCATATCCCAAAACTCATACCTTGATACAATACATATCCTGATACACGGATATCCATAATTAACTGGTGTTCAAATTTTACTAGTCAGCGTTTTGATCATGTAGAAAACACTTTGCAATGTCATATCCACATTGCCCCTAATGTCATGGTACGAGTGTCCTTTGAATAAGTCATTTTCAGCCCAGCAGATTCAGCCTTAATACAGTAGTCAGAGGTTAAATGTTGTTTAACTTTGTTGTTTAAAAGTATCATGATACACATCTTACGATATCATATTGCCATGAAGTTTGTCACAATATATTGCTGTGTCAACATTGAGTACATCTCTAGTATATAGTCTACAATTAAAACTATAAGTACTTGTATATACTTGTAAATTGTGTGATACTGAATCTCAACAAAGTACATTTTAGCACATCCCTGGTGCATTGTTTAAGTCATAAGAATATTGCTATCAACATGATGCCAATAAATAAAATATTAATTTGTGCCTATATTGTCCATCCCTATTTCAATGTTATGCAACATACATACAGCATAAATTGTGTAGTAAAGTCTAGAACATGTGTCAGAAGAGCAAAATGCAAATTAACAATACAGTCAGTTTGAGAGTACAGCCTTCACCATAGCAGAA
>KN484589.1:446-11285 GCA_000787095.1 Periophthalmodon schlosseri
CCTGATTTGTCTGTTATTAATGTTCATATGTTGATTTACAGACACAATAGTGAAGTAAAAACCCCAGGATCATGTAGAGGGTTAATACGAACATTTAAGACCAAAATGACTCTGACAGCAGCAGTTACAGAGAGAGGGGCGGAGTTTTTCAATAGAAAGTGAACTGGAGCCACTCACTTCCTGTTTGGAGCACGGCGGCGGTTAGCAGGTTAGCTACGTCCGTTTATACCCACAGTCTATGGCGTGAACATGTTCAGGAAATGTTTCTAAATGCAACTTATCTTTTTCTTCTGTTGGTTGAAGTTGTCGATGATGACGCCGATGAAGAGGTTGAGGGTGAAGAAGGAGCCGAAGATGATGAAGATGACAAAGTAGAGGTACATGTACAGGTTCTTTTCATATTCAGGCTGGTCTCCGATCTGGAAGAGGAAACAGAAGCGGGAGACAGTTTGAGTAGAGCGTTTTATTTTGTAGAGGGAGAGGCCAATGAGAAACCAGACTGTTCAAATACAGAACAAAACAAACAAACAAACAAACAAACACATGCACAGGTCCATTTAAAACATTAAAAACAGGAGCAGGTCTGATTCTAAATGTTTATCTCCACATTATTTAAGTTCTGCAGTGGCTCCAGTTTTACTCGTCCTTCAAATGTGTTTCATTTTTGGGAAGTTTTTAGACGGAGACCATCATGAGATCTTGGATTCAAAGTCCTTCTCCGTCTCCTCTCTTCCCCGCTACTCATCTTCTCCTCTTTCTCTCTCCTCCTCCCTCTCTCTCCCTCTCTTCTCCTCTCTATTGTTCAATTTTTAGAAATAGACAATCATGAGATATTGGATTAAAAGTTCTTCTCCTCCTCTCTTCTTGCTGTCTCCTCCTCTCCTCCCTCTTTTCTCCTCTCTCTCTCTCCTCCTCTCCTCTTTCTCTCCTCTCTACTATTCAGTTTTTAGACGTAGACAATCATGAGATCTTGTATTAAAAGTTCTTCTCCACCTCTCCTCTTCCCCGTCTCTCCTCCTCTCCCTCTCTCCTCCTCTCCTCTCTTTGTCTCGTCCTCTCTCAACCTCTCCTCTTTCTCTCTCCTCCTCTCCTCTCTTTGTGTCCTCCTCTCTCAACCTCTCCGCCTCTCCTCTGCCTCTCTCCTCTCCTCTTGTCTCGTCTCCTCTCTCAACCTCTCCTCCTCCTCTCTCGTCTTCCCTCCCTCTCTCCTCCTCTCCTCTTTCTCTCTCCTCCTCTCCTGCCTCTTTCCTCTCCTCTCTTTCTCTCCTCCTCTCCTCTTTCTCTCTCCTCCTCTTTTCTTTAATTCAATGAGATACAAGATTTGTTTCTATAATAAAACGATAATATTCAAGATTTGTTCTATAATAAAACGATAATATTGATTTTAAACTGTTACAAAATTCCGAGACATGTATTTTAAAGCTCCTGTATTAAACTAACTGTTCCACCTTGTGATGTCATGAAGTGATGTATAACATAGATCAGAGAACAGTGTAATATGGGCCTTTCGCCAAGTGTCTGATAAGAGACAATAAACAGAAGAAAGTACTTACATTCTTAGAGTCCACAGCTGCGTACATGATGTCCATCCAGCCTTTGAACGTCGCCTAGAAACACACGACAAACACTTTTGTCAAATATTTCTAATTTGACTCACCCTGATTTGAACATATTTTAAACAATTAATTTTTTTATATTTCTTTTATATTTTATATTTTTTATATTTTAAATTTAAATCCTCAAAGTATAATATTTAGTATATTATATTTATTTAGAGGAGGAGGAGGAGAAGAAGGAGGAGGAAGAGGAGGAGAGGAAGAAGAGGAGACGAGGAAGTGGAAAAAGGGGAGTAGGAGGAAGAAGAGGGTTAGAAAGAGGAGGAGAAGGTTGAAGAAGAGGACGAAGAGGAAAGGGAGTGGAGGAGGAAGAGGTGGAGGAAGTGGAGAAGGAGGGGGAGGATGAGGAAGAAGAGGAGCAGGAGAGGAGGAGGAGGAAGAGAAGAATGAGGAGGAGGATGAGGGAGAAGAGGAAGAAGAGAATGAGGAAGAGGAAGAAGAGGATGAGCAAGAGAAAGAAGAGGAGGAAGAGGAAGAAGAGGAGGAAGAGGAAGAAGAGGAGGAGGTGGAAGAGGAGTAGAAGGAGGAGGAACAAGAAGAAGAGGAGGAAGAAGTTATTTCACTTTTTTTCTTTACTACATAATTCCACATCTTACTTCATATGTCTGATGCCTTCTGTGTGTATGTAAAACATATAAAAATGTAAAACTACATTTAAAAAAATTATGAGTGGGCGTGGTCGCATGAGTGGGCGTGGTCACGTGAGTGGGCGTGGCTGCGTGAGTGGGCGTGGCTGCGCGAGAGGGCGTGGCTGCGCGAGTGGGCGTGTCCAAGCTTTTCCTGTCGTATAAATCCACTCACCACCTGCAGCAGAGCCAGGTAACCCGCCCCCACATTATCAAAGTTGATCTTGACGTTCTTCCATCGAGCGCTCTCATTGGCCAGGAGCAGACACTCGGTCATGTTGTTGACCACAGAGCTGGAGAAGACCTCGTCCGTCGTCGTGTTGACGCAGTAGAAGTACTTCCCGGCGAACAGGTTAACTCCCATGATGCTAAAAATGAGCCAAAAGATGAGGCAGACCAGCAGCACGTTCATAATGGAGGGGATGGCTCCGAGCAGCGCGTTCACCACGACCTGCAGATCAACAGGACCACATCAGAGCGACGCTAATGCTAATGCTACTGGAAGAGCATTCTGGGTAAAAGTACGCACTACTGAAAGAGCATTCTGGGTAAAAGTAAAAGTACGCACTACTGAAAGAGCATTCTGGGTAAAAGTAAAACTACGCACTACTGAAAGAGCATTCTGGGTAAAAGTAAAAGTACGCACTACTGAAAGAGCATTCTGGGTAAAAGTAAAAGTACGCACTACTGGAAGAGCATTCTGGGTAAAGTTACGCACTACTGGAAGAGCATTCTGGGTAAAAGTACGCACTACTGAAAGAGCATTCTGGGTAAAAGTAAACATACGCACTACTGACATATAATTCTGGGTAAGTGGCCAACGCAATCAACTAATCCCTCAGATTTACTTAAGACAGGAAAACAGAGGTAGAAGAAGTACTCCGTTTTGTTACTTAAGTAAAAGTACAGATACTGGAGTCAAATAATACTCGAGTAAAAGTACACCTACAAAAATCTACTTAAGTAAAAAGGAGCAAAAAAATACTCAAGTAAAAGTACGCCTAAAAAAATCTACTTAAGTAAAAGTACAGATACTGGAGCCAAAAAATACTCGAGTAAAAGCAAAAGTATCACATGAAAAAATTTACTTAAGTAAAAGTACAGATACCGGAGCCAAATAATACCTGAGTAAAAGTATGCTTAAAAAAATCTACTTAAGTAAAAATACAGATACTGCAGCCACAAAATACTTGGCTAAAAATATGCCTAAAAAACTCTACTTAAGTAAATGTACAGATACTGGAGCCAAAAAATACTCGAGTAAAAGCAAAAGTATCACATGAAAAAATCTACTTAAGTAAAAGTACAGATACTGGAGCCAAATAATACTCGAGTAAATGTACGCTTAAAAAAATCTACTTAAGTAAAAGTATTAAAGTACCTGTTTAAAAATGTACTTTTACTTTTCAATCCTGTTCAAAAATGTAGTGGAGTAGAAAGTACAGATACTGCTCTCAAATGTAGTGAAGTAAAAGCAAAACTGTAAAATGTACTTAAGTAAAGTACAAATACTTAAACCGTGTACTTAAGTGCAGTACCTTTACTTTGTTACGTTCCACCACTGTTATCCCAGATTCACTTAGAAAACCGCTTAAATTACAGATATAACTTTGCAGAAATCAGACGGTTAGAAACACAGTGAATCGGCGTGAACATTAACGAGTATTAATGTGAAAACAAAACAAAAATAAAACCTGATCGAGGCTGATGGAGGCACAACATGTGTTTGAAACTGTGAACGAAAGAAGAGACACACAAAGCCACAGCACAGGTCAGAGCAAAGCAAACACACAGAGCCGTTAATAAGAATCCAAAGAGAAGTGAAGCGCCATGCAGAGAGAAGACAGGAAGAGCTGAAGCACGAGAAGAACTGAGGCACGAGAAGAACTGAGGCACGAGAAGAACTGAAGCCTGTGGAAGCAGAGATCGACATGCATTAATCATCATCAAGAAGAACATTCAAGAAACAGAACGTCGTTTAAAGGGCCCACGTGACGCCGTTTTCTGAGCTGTGTTATTATAGTGTCGTTTCCTCGTCGCAAACAGACCTGGAGTTGTGTTTTGTTTCATTCTCGCACGTTTGACGCGCAAACCCTGCGGATTCACCCACGGCGTTCGGCTCCGGTCAAATGAAGCTCATCGAGGCCGGAGCGGTTACAGGGAGAATTTGGAGACGAGTTCTGACCGCGAGTATCATAGCAACCAAAGAGCCAATCCGGAGCGAGGTTGTGGAAGGTAACGCCCCTTCCCGCGCGCACCTCTGGTTTAGCAAAGAGCGGGCGCTTAGCAACGCTGTCAATCCAACCTGCTGCTAACGCTGGCGGGAGCGACCTCGGGGAAAGAAGGTGCCTGATTTGTCTGTTATTAATGTTCATATGTTGATTTACAGACACAATAGTGAAATAAAAACCCCAGGATCATGTAGAGGGTTAATACGAACATTTAAGACCAAAATGAGTCTGACAGCAGCAGTTACAGAGAGAGGGGCGGAGTTTTGACATAGAAAGTGAATTGGAGTCAAACGCCGCGGCTAACAGGTTAGCTATGTTCATTTATATATACAGTCAAGGATGGTAATACAGGAAGTGCTCCACAGTGTTTTTAAACTAGAATCATTTGGATGATTTCAGCCCTGGAATTGCCAATTTCTACTGAACTAAAGGTAAAAGGAGCTGTTCACTTGAAAACTACCACTTCATGACATCACAAGGTGGAACGGAGCATTTTGAGCTTTGGAGATGTAGACAGACTAATAATAAAGTGTTACTCAAACATGTGTGAATGAAACAAAACACAACTCCAGGTCTGTTTTTGAGGAGGGAACCACATTTTTACACGACTTAACGCTCACGAGAGTCAGTTTTGTGTGATACAGGACCTTTAAGAGGAAAGACATTGTACTGTTTTATTGCATTAAGATATTACTGAGTTTCAGATGACGAAACAGTCTGTCGCGTAGACTGGCATTTTAAGTATTTTTGTCTATAATAATGCGAGTTCAAAGTCGTCAATAGTAATGATCAGGCTGTTATCAATACAGAAACCGAGTTCTTTTCCCCATTTGAGATTATGACATCATCACAGTCCGATCCACGAGTTTCACTGTGATGAGAAACAGGCAGTTCTACACATAATATTACATCTTTTGAACGGTCCTCAAAATGGCGCCTATAAATTGGAAACTGAAACCAACAAATACCAGAGCTACAAGCTAAATTTGGACACACCCTCTCGTTCATTTTTTTTATTTAATTTTTTTTTATTTTTACTACTTTCTACATTTTAAATACACACAGAAGACATCAAATATATGAAGTAAGATTTTTATTTTCAAATTTTATGATCAAATCCTCAAAGTAGCCACACTTTGCTTTGCCGAAAAATATTTAGTGGTGTTATTTAAGTTTTTTTCTTTCCATATATGTTACTTCATATATCTGATGTCTTCTGTGTGTATATAAAATAGAAAGAAGTAAAAATAAAGAAAAAAAACACTGATCGAGAGGGAGCGTCCAAACCGTGACTGGTCGTGTCTATGTATTTCTTAGAACAACGGCACATTACATGAGGGAGCTCATGTGGCACTTGTGTCCAGTCTGGTCGACCTTACCCGCATGCCCTCAAACCGAGACAGCGCCCTCAGTGGCCGGAGGGCTCGCAGCGTCCGCAGAGACTTGATAGCGCTCAGCTCGGAGTAGCCCAAAGCATTGGCCACCAGGCTGACCAAGGAGACCTGAGAGGAGAACCAGGTGAAACGTCAAAATAAAAACAATTATTACACCTCAATCAAGGAAACTGTGATCGAATAATGTTCCCTGTGACGACACGATCCATCTACAGCCTGTGTAAAGAAGTGGACTGAGTGAGTGTGACGTCGCCCACAGCGTTCGGCTCCAGTCAAATGAAGCTCATCGAGGCTAGAGCGGTTATAGCGGCTAATCTGGAGCTAACTTCCAAATTAGGAATTCCGACCACGAGTATCATAGCAACCAAAGAGCCAATCTGGAGCGAGGCTGTTGAAGGTAACGCCTCTTCCCGCCCGCACCTCTGGTTTAGCAAGGAGTGGGTGCTTAGCAACGCTGTCAATCAAACCTGTTGCTAACGCTAGCAGGAGCGACCTCGGGGAAATCCACAGCTTTCAATAAGGTCGGGTTTTGTACGAATTCTTCTCTATTTTCACACCATAAATGTTTTAAATCTTCAACAACCCTAAAAGTTAGCTTCATAAGATTTAGCCTAGCTCCGCTCTGGGCTCACGCTAGCTCCGCTCTAGCAGCTATCGCTCTGATTGGTCAGAACTGATCATGTGGCGCATGTTTCTTTCTTCACACGTCAACACTAGTATTCAGGAAGTAATAAGGAAGATTTTTTTTTTTAGCTCAGGCCACTGAAAACTACACGCCTTCGTCTTCCAGGTCTTATTCCACTTCCTGGTGTAATCCCTCAGTCGTCCAGGCGAGATCCAAAACAAAAGAAAAATCACTCTAAACCTTTTGTCCACCTGACAGAATTAAATTTCACTAACTCCGCTCAAACTTACATCAACAATGAGGAAGTCCAGCCAACACCAGGCATTCGTGAAGTACTTGACAAATCCATATGCCACCCATTTCAACAGCATCTCCAGTATGAATATGTACGTGAACACTTTGTCTGCGTACTCCAGCACCGTTTTGATGTTCTTCCTCTGCTCGATGTAAATATCCTCAAAGGCCTGTGCAGATACAACACTACAGTAAGAACACAGGAGGGAGGGCATCTGTTCAAAATGTGCTCCAAGACGCACACTCACCAACGCTCCACTGCTGAGGAGGATCATGAAGATAATGAAGGATTCAAACCAGTTGTGCTCCACTATAATGAAGCAGGTTTTCCGTAGTGTCCACCAGCTCTTAAAATGGCTTCCCTCCTCGTTGATCTGGCAGCACTGGAACCTGCGTACACAGCCTGGAACAACACGGGACACACGTCACAGGGACTGACAGATTTCGAGATGAGCGTTAACAGTTTGATGAAGGTGTCTGTGTAACCCGTCGTGGAAATTACGGTAAACGGTCATAATTTTTACACCTCCAAGGCTCTCAAAGCGCTTTACACCAACCATTACACAGACACTGAGGGCGAAGTGGGTTCAGTGTCTTGCCCAAGGACACAGCTGGGACCGCGCCGCCAACCTGTGGGTCAGAGGTTGTGACCGCTCAACCAATGATGTTTTTTATGTCGAGAGCGGGATTCACACCGCCAGCCTTCAGATCAGTGGACAAACACTCTACCAACTGAGCTACTGTCGCCTCAGTGTTCGTAAATTATCTGTAAAATAAAACCAAAACTTACAAGAAAACCGTCTACGCTGGTTTATTACGTTTGCCCCGGTAAAGAAACTGACAGAGTTTCTGCTGCAGTGGGCCCAGAGCGATGGGGTAACAACACTTAAGCCTCGTTTCCATAGCGGACCACTGGAGGCACTACCTTCCAGAGAGGTCTGCAACGCTTGGGACCTGGGACCGGCTCATGGGGAACGGTGCTAGTCACGCCCCCACGCAGTCACTGGAGGAACTGCAGCAACTCCAGCCGAGTCGCGTTTCCATGCTCCGGGTACGGCTCCGGGTCCAGGGACAGGGATCTGCTACGTGAACAACTGACCTCACCTCAACGTCACTAATATTAGCTTAATAAAATCTAATAAAATCGTACGTGAATTATACTCCCATGAGGCAGATCTCAGCGAATCACAAAAACACGTTTAGTATTCCAAGTTTGTGAGACGAGGCTAAACTTAAACTAGCGTAAACACTAAAATACTTCCAGTTTATCAGTTTTTCTGCATTTATTTCATGTATCCGCCCCTCCACGCCGCGTTCTAACCCCTCTTTATATAATGTCCATTTAGGTCAGTCTGGCTGGACATTTGGCCTTCTCAGCTCAGAGGTAACACCTTCACATTAGCGTTTGTTCAGGTGAGGATGATCAAAAAGCAAACATGTAAATGGAAACACAAATGTACCTATAGCTTCCTGTGAAACTAAAGCATTAGACAAAGAACAGTGAGGCTTTAACACTTCTTACTGTGCATCAGAAAAACAACACACAAAACTGACATTTCTACCACATCCCTCAGTCGTCCAGGTTTGATCCAGAGCAGAAAAAATCAGTTCTGTCGTAAAGTTTTAGAGTGAAGAGCTGTAATCTGACCAGAACTGAAGAAGCCTCCTGGATAAACGTCTTCGCTCTAGAACTTTTGTCCAGTTGACAGAATTACAGTTTTCTTTTGCTCATATCCGAGTTCAAATGCAAAGGAGCAAAAATCTCTCTCATAGTCCACAACACAACAATACAACACAACAGTACAATACCGTCTCTAGTTTCTTTCGTTATGCAATTGTGTTCTATAAAAATCTTATTATGAGATCAGATGTTGGAGTAATGTAATTTCCTCTCACCCTCCGTGAAGCAGGCCTCTGGATCGAGGGACTCTTCGGGCTCGAGCTCGATTGAATCCACGCCGTCGCCCCCCGGAGGCCGGATGTCCACGGTGCTCCCCTCAGAGGAGCTCAGATGCGGCGGCTCCACGTCCAGCTTCTACACGAGCGAAGGAGAGAAAACACGCAGAGTCACGCATGAGGCCCGAGGGCACGAGGGGCCATAGGAGCCAACCTTCTGAGCTGGTACCACTGTCATCTCCGTTCAAAAACTCTACACACCAGTGCCACGTTTACCCTTTGGACCGGGCACTGCTGTAGCTCACAGAGTTGGGCCCTTTAAAATCATCATCACATGCAGCATCGATCAAATGTACCCACAGGCGTGTTTGTTTGGGTCTGCGGCTCGGGTCAGATTATGAGCGTTCGTTTGGGGCTCTGTAGGTACATTTGATGTGGCCTCTGTCTGAGGTAGAGTGCATGCAGTATTCCAGTGCATTATCAATCCAAGCCTGAAATAGTTCGAGCAGAGCATGTTCTCACGTATTTTCATGTCCACTGACAAATGACCCTTCGAACGTTTCAAACTTACGACTTTTCCCGGATTATCCAACTAAACAAAAAAAAACCAACCCTCTTTCAAACATCCCACCTACACCCGGCCCATTTTACTCAGTGACATGAAAACACACACTTTTTCATTCCTTTAAAGCAGTGTACAAGCTCCTTCTGTTTGAGTTGACGTAGACGGAAACCACATTAGCTTACCAGCAAACACCAGTACTGTGCACTGTTTAAAAGACAGCATGTGGTCTGGTCCCATGCGTAAAAAAGGACTTGTGTTTGGCCCATGCATCCTAAGTAAACATGTAGGGCTTATTCAAATACTACATATGCCGTCCACGTGGGGTACACCAAACTGTACTCAGCTGTTCTTTGGTCTCCCTGCTGAGGTTAAAGGTCTATATTACACAAAATGGACTCGTGTGAGCGTTAAGCCGTGTTCCAATGCTGTTCCCTCCTCAAAAACATACTGGAGTTGTGTTTTGTTTCATTCACACATGTTTGAGAAACACTTTATTATTAGTCTGTCTACATCTCCAAAGCTCAAAACGCTCTGTTCCACCACTGTTTACCTTTTGTTCAGTAGAGATTGGAAATTTTAGAGCTGAAATCATCCAAATGATTCTAGTGAAGGTGAATGGAGTTTACTTCCTGTATTACCAAGGTGAATGGAGTTACTTCCTGTATTACCAAGTGACATCACAAGGTGGAACAGAGTGTTTTCAGTTTGAGAGAAGAACTCAGCCAACTGTGTTAAACATGTGTAAATGAAACAAAACACAACTCCAGGTCTGTTTGTGACGAGGAAACGACATTATAACACAGATCAGAAAATAGCGTCATATGGGCCCTTTAAACTGAATTTGAACCCTAACAGCTACACGCAGTAAATGTGTTTTACAGAGGAGGGGGATTCGGGTGTTGTGAGGCGTCGTGTCTGTTTGTTTGGCAGATCAGGAGAGGTTTAAACGGTAACATGTCATCCTAGACAGTGCAGCAGCCCGGATTGCCGTGGGACCCAGCTAATACGGCATGGGAATGATGGAAGCATGCTGCACGAGTGTTTTCTCAAAGGGATTTTTCCTTTGGCTTGACCTCCAGCACCAAAACACCCCTACTGTTTAGAGTTTGAGTGTAGATCATTATAGAGAATTTAACCATGCCGATTTGTTTGGAACTAGTGTTCGAATATTTGCAGTGGAGCAAAAGTTGACAACACAGGCAAGAAATCATTTTTACATTTACCGTTTTGTATGGAGTTTTTTTTATGTCAGATCTGTTCAGGTAGACACATGCATAAGGTGCACACCATAGACTGTATATATAGATGGATGGAGCTAACCTGCTAGCCGTTCTAAAGAGGAAGTGATCATCTCCAATTCACTTTCTATTGAAAAACTGTCACCTCTCTCTCTGTAACTGCTGCTGTCAGACTCGTCATTTTGGTCTTAAATGTTCGTATTAACCCTCTACATGATCCTGGGGTTTTTATTTCTTTATTGTGTCCATAAATGAAGATATGAACATTAATAACAGACAAATCAGGCGCCTTCTTTCCCTGAAGTCGCTCCCGCTAGCGTTAGCAACAGGTTTTATTGACAGTGTTGCTAAGCG